>APFE031593297.1:91695-150399 GCA_000404065.3 Pinus taeda
CGCCAATTTGAGGAAGAAAGTACCCTGCTAGCAATTTCCCTTCCCATTCCAGAATGGATTGAAGAGGCTCGCAAGGAATGGTTTTCACATCCCGGGCTCTCCCAACTCATTTCTCAATTACAGGCGGATCCAAATCCCACCAAGGGCTACTCGTGGCAGAATGAGATTCTTCGCTATAGGGACAGAGTTGTAATATCACCAACATCCAGCCTCAAAAGTCGCATTTTGGCAGAATTGCACTCATCCCCCCTTGCAGGACATTCAGGCTTTTAGAAGATGTATGCTCGCACCAGAAGATCATTTTTTTGGACAGGAATGAGAAAGGACATCCTTACATTTGTAGCAGAATGCGATGTATGTCAACGCCACAAAGGGGAGACCGTCAAAGCACTAGGCACATTACAACCATTGCCCATCCCGGCATCAATATGGATGGAGGTTTCTATGGATTTCATTACAGGTCTTCCAAAGTCCGGAAACAACTCAGTCATCATGGTGGTTGTGGACAGAATTTCGAAGTATGCTCATTTCTGTGCCCTACCCCATCCGTTTACACCGACTTTGGTCGCTCAATCTTTCATGGATCAGATCTTCAAATTGCATGGCATGCCCACTTCTATTGTGTCTGATCGTGACCCAATCTTCACCAATAATTTTTGGCAGGAACTCTTCAATCTACAAGGCACCCATCTAAAACTTAGCACTTCCTATCATCCACAAACAGATGGTCAAACTGAAGTCGTCAACAAATGTTTGGAAACCTACCTTAGGTGTTTCACTTCAGAAAAGCAACATCTTTGGGTTTAGTGGTTACCTCTGGGTGAATGGTGGTATAACACCAACTATCATGCCACCACCAAAATGACTCCCTATGAAGCAGTATATGGTCAACTCCCTCCTTCCCCTACTTCTTATATCAAGGGATGCTCAAAGGTACAAGCAGTTGATCAACTCCTACAAAGTCGTTCAACCATGCTTGCCCATCTTAGAGAGAATCTTCATCAAGCTCAAAACCGCATGAAGCAACAGGTAGACCAACATCGCTCAAAGCACCAATTTCAGGAAGGGGATAAGGTATTTTTGAGGATGCAACCCTATAAGCAAACATCACTCAAAGACAAGGGTTGTCAGAAACTATCTCCAAAATTCTACGGACTATATCAAGTACTTCAGCGCATTGGAGAAGTAGCATACAAGTTGGCTTTGCCACCTACGGCAAAAATCCATCTAGTTTTCCATGTCTCATGCCTCAAGAAAGTGATTGGGAATAATTGCAGAATTCAAACCAGTCTACCTGAATTGGACGAGGAAGGGTCAATCTGGTTCCAACCTGAACAGGTCCTGGACACACGAGAACGGCCCCTGCGTGGCCAAGTGATTAAGGAAGTCCTCGTCAAGTGGAAAAACACCTCTCCGGAAGATGCAACTTGGGAACTAGCCACTATTCTTCAGCAGTTTCCACAGCTTCAACCTTGAGGACAAGGCTATCCTTAAGGGGGAGGGCATGTTAGGGTCCCACCCTAACCCCTTTATTTAGGTAGTGGGATCACGTCATAATAAAGAGTCAATAAAGCCCATATTAATAATTGTAAGTGGTTAACCCGCTATTTATTATGGGACCACAGTTAGTTGCAAATGGACCTAGTATTAGGTAGATGGTATTAATAAAAACCATGGTATTGATCCATGGTATTACATGTATGAGTCATATATAAAGGATAGAGACTCCCTGCGAGGAGCATCGTGCCTTATTTTTGAATCGAGATCTGCTCTATTGGAGGTTGCCCCCTCGAAGAGGCCAGTGAACATTGCTTTCTGAATAATAAAATATATGCTATTGACTCTCACTATTCTATTTTTTGGGTATTTTTCTTCGCATATTCTGTATTTGGGTATCTTTTGCAGGTTAAAAGCATAACAAACACCCCGTTTGTGGTGACTGTGTCTGAGTTGGCAGTTATTCCTATTGATTCATCTATAGGGGTTTAGCAGAAGGTCCAAAGTAAGAGAGGAAATAAATAGATACAACTAAGTGACTATTATAACACTTTTTTTTCTTAAGAAAAGACACCCATAATTTTATTCATCATGACAGAAAGAAAAAAATTACATTTTGTATATGCTATAAGAATTCTAGAAATATGCCTTATGGCTTTGAGCTAATAGGAAAGAAAAGGAAAAAAACTGGTAAAAACGTATAAAAGGAATTATATGATGTTAAGTGTGAAAATAATCACTTAACTTCTCTCTTTTGCCTTTCTTTTTTTGCGTTGTTTGCCAACCTTCAAAGATCTGTTCAACAAGAACCATTGTCATATCTCTTCATTTTTCCGTTGGTGAAGATTGATTTTTTTTTTATTTTTATTTTTTACTGAGTCTGAACTCTCAAAAACATGTGCTCTTTTTATGCCCCCAAGCCCATTAGGTGCCTACTACATCTCACCTGAATCGACATCCTTCTAAATAAGGGTAACGATTATAGATTGTGTCGTGACATCCCATTCTATTTGGTTACCCTGTTGTGCCTGTGCATCCAATTTTGCTTGGGTTGTTGGTTATCCATGATATCTTCTTCTTCTTCTTCTAAGAGGTGTGATTTTGACACCTGCCAAACCTCTTGGCCTATGGGCCTACCTCTTTTTCTTTTTTGGCTCATTTTTAGCCTGTGGACATGTGTTCTATAAGTGTCATGTTTGGAAGCATATTCAAAATATGAATGTTATATTACCGTAATTTAATACTTGGGTCCATTGAAAGAATTTTTGTTTTAATATAATGTGATTAGGTAGACCTTTATTGAGGTCTATCTTTACACAAATTCTAGCAAGAGTAAATAGTCATTTCTCTATTCTTTCAAGGTTCGTCTTTTTAAATTTACCTAGAGTATTTCAAATATTCTCTAGGACCTTATGGTGTCAAAAAAGAAGAGGGATATTTGGAATTCTCACCCATATCGGAATTGTAGAGACCACCATATTTGCAGTATCAAATTCTAGGAACCATGGGGTGATGAAGAGCCAACTCTATCCCAAAACCATGGCTCGTCATTCAAAACATACTCCATATCTTTCTTTGTATCAAATTGAACAATGAAGAAGCCTTTGGAACATAAATAATTGTCATAATTGGGTGTCCAAGAAGAAAAAACCCATTGGTGAAATGCTTCATATTTGGGCTAAAAACCATTGAATCTACAAATAACAACCTTTGAATGGAGGGCAGAAAAGAGACAATTTACCTAAGGAAGATGAACTTCCATGGATGGAACTTGTTCCATTTGTTAAAAAATGTAGAGTCTTGGATTACTTTGAATATGTTCTTCTAGAAAAAGAGACTTCCCTTTCACTACATCCTTGAAAGAGATAGAATTGTTGGGATTTATGTAACTAGATGCTCCACCATGCAACCTTCGGTTCAGAATAATGGTGGAATTCCTAGAAATACAATAATCCTTCATATAGAAGGATTCTTCCAGCAGTTTCCCTTTGAAAATTAGGCATTGGGAAGATGCAAGGATGCCCATCCTAAACATAATGCACTATTTGATGCCCCCCACTAGGTCCAAGGTCTTGGTCCAGAATATGGAGGACTTTCCATTTAAATGTTTTAGGAAAATATGAAAATTTTCCCTTTTGTCTCTGTCTTTCTTTCAATCGTGATAAAGAGGGGAGAAAGGGTTGGACTTATTTGGATTGACAAGTTCCCCATGTGTTCAGGAGCCATCAAAATTGTAGCCTCTAGGTTAAAAAGAGTAGGACAAAAGGGAAGTCCCAAAGCATGTAAATCAACCCCCGACCCAAAAGGGCATATCTTTTGCAATCCCACCAAACAAAGAATAACCCCGCTAAAACATCGATGCCTTGGGAACAAGGGTGAAACTTGTATCATAGATACTGATATGTCATGTCCGAATGAAATAATATAATAAAGGAGAGATCCATCACTTAGCCACAGAGCTATTTTCTAAATTTTTGTTGGAGATCGAAAAATTCTCATATAACTAAAACCAGGGCCACATGAAAACTTCATTGAGGAGAGAAAATGACTATCTCCTTCTTTCCAAAGCCATCCTCCCTTGTGAATCTCAAGCTCAAATCCAATGGTGACACCATCCAGGAAAAAACCAAGAATAGTAACCATAGCACATCGTACAACCTCCATTGTTTTTTTCATCTCTCGTTTTCCTACCCCTAAAACTAAGATAAATATTATGACATTCAAGTTCTCTCATGTATTATTATAATTTTAGAGCCAAGAGAATATTATCTTCTCTCACAAGACTCCAATCTTGCATATCTCAAATTCTCTCAAGAATCTACAAAATGTAATTGTGTTCCCTATTTTTTGTAAATCAACCTTTTCTATTAATTCATGAAATATTTACATCGTGATGAGCATTATTTCAGATCAAAAGAGGCCTGACCCCTATCAAATTTATTGGCCATTAGATACAAACAAAAATACATAGACATTAACATAAGAAGGCTAGAAGAACGAAGATCAATGGTTCAACTAGACCATAATTGCTAAAAAATCAGAATACATCCCACACATCATCAACCATTCATATTACCTAGATTTGGGTTATCAGGCTCACCACCCCTAGGATGGTGGAAGGCTTCATGTACATGAGACTCCATATGCACCATCCTCCCTTCAAAACTATCCATCCGCTCTTAGAGCTGCTTTTGACCTCCATGAAGGGAGACAAAGTGGTCTAGAATTTTCCACTGGTTATGTTGAATATTGTTTAGGAAACTAATGACATCATTGCAGTCAATGTGTCTATCACGAGCCAGTTGTTCAACTGCAACTATCACTTGACAAATTTGGGACTCCAAGGAGTCAAAAGGAGGAGGCGGGTCCATGCAACTAGGGGATGTATCATGTAGCTGCTCCAACTCCTCACTGTCATCTTGTTGCACAACACGATGAACTATAGCCTTACCCCCTGGTCCCACCCCTCTTTGGGACAACCCTCTTTGTCATAACATGACCTTAACGATAAGGAAACGTTCGAGCTCTTGTCATTAAAAATTTTTTAAGGTAATTAAAACAAAAGTGTATAAAAAAATCAAATTTATAAGAACCAATAGGATTCAATATGATGATGTCAACCATGGGGATGATTCACCATTTTTGGAGTAAAAAGGTAAAAAGACAAAAAATTAAAAATAATAAATTTTCAACTTGTATTTTCAACTTATCTCCCTATGATTTTACTCAAATTTTGAGTGGGAGCACTTGATGGATGAAAAAATTAATTTTCCATCCAAAGAGTATCCATGTTGAATACTTTCGATGGACCCTACTACATGAAAAATGTGAAATACATGAAAAAACATGGTTGCAATCATGTTTTTTCATGTATTTCACATTTTTCGTGTAGTAGGGTCCATCGAAAGTATTCAACATGGATATTCTTTGGATGGAAAATTAAATTTTGCATCCATCAATTGCTCCCGCTCGAAATTTGAGTAAAATCATAGGGAGATAAGTTGAAAATACAAGTTGAAAATTTATTATTTTTATTTTTTAAGTTGAAAATACAAGTTGAAAAAGTAGTTTTTTATTTTTTTCCTCGAAAACTTGATGAGGTAATCTAATCTTATTTTATTATTTCCACAATTATTTTATAATATTCCTTAGCAGGGCCATTTTTGAACTCAATATTTCTCTAATGTTCCTCTGACCACCAAAACCGATGCTAACTACAAAGATACTCCCACTAGTCCAATACATCGTAACCCTTGTTCCACCTATACCTGCCTTAAGAACTACACCACAATCTTCCCAACCACAAGCTCCCCGACCAAGCCAATCCTTGATGAATGTGACCCTAGGGACCCTGAGAACCTCACCCTCCAACTCAGCAAGAGAAATCCCTATCACGAACAAAAAATCACCCCCTATTTTCAAAACCTCCCCTCAGCCATGATGAAAGAAACAATTAACCACCCCACCTTGGAAAAAAGGTGCCTTTCATTTCTCAACCTTCTCTCTAAGGCTCTAGAATGGCCGAATCGATGACAGAAAACCAAGACACCAAGAAACAAAAATTGACAAACTCAAGTGAAATATATTATTACTATAGCAGTATTTCCAGAGCAACCAACTGGTCATAGAGGCCCTCTTAATCACCCCATATTTTAGACCTAATCACCATCCAAATAGAATTTGCAAAACCTATTGACAATTGATGCCAACACCAAGCAAATAAAACAAAAATACTTGCGTGTAGGCGAGGATTTCTAGCCAAGACCTAGGGCAGAGAAGAGCTCAGCTTCACACACCACCACACACTTCACCAACATGAAATTGGCCTTGTACTTCATAAGATATCACATGCTAGGATCCCATACACCACTCTGCATCATTTGGGGAACCAACATTGCACCATATTTCCCCCAACCACTGCTCACTAGACACACTAATCGACTAGAGGACACATGAAGCTTAATTGGAAATCTTCCATGCTCATATAACCAAATTAGACCCCCTTCTCTCTTATCTGATATCTCTCAACAGTCGCAAATGCATCCTACTGTCTGAACCGGCCCAATTATACACAAAACCATCTCCAGATAGTTTTCCCACTCTACGCCCAATGAAGCTTTTCTAACACATTGCAGGGGCATTAATGATGTGTGGGAGACACATTAACGCCCATGTCTTGGGCCTCCACTTGGTCGTATTCCACCACCATTGGGGAGTACTTGTGTTCCTTTTTAAAGTTGCAATGAAATTATGGTTTTTTCCAAGGAAAAAAAAGATAATATAATAAGCATACTTTGTAATTTCAAATTTAACACGTCCAAGGGTTATATCTACATTAATAATAATAATAAGCCATAGTCATTGCCTTTTCCTTTAAGAATTCCAAATGTTAAATATGACAACATTCAACTTTGAAGAGAATCATAAAGTCAAACTTTTTTGTGAACACCATGATAAGAAAATATGTAATATATGTATTCATATGATGCATAAGCTTTACATTTTATGTTGATATTTTAAGCATGCCTCAATCTTGCTTAAAGATGGGAGTCATGTTCACTTTGGATCTCATTAGAAAGGAATAAATTGTAATAGATTTTGGTCCCTTTGTTGAAGGGTGGTAATTTTGTCAACATATTATAAAACAAATAAAAGAATACTACTTTGCGTTATAGATCTCTAGAAACAAGACAATCTAGCATCACTGCAACCATTACTCGGTATTTAAGTTAAGATGTTTATGATTTGGAGCTTCCAAAGATTCGTAGAAACTGAAACTAAAAGAGAATACTTATGAAGATCACCATGTATGTTATTTTTATTGAGGATATATTTGTTCACTTTATCCCTCAAACCATGTAAAAATGCATAAAAGAGTGGGATGCTAAGGCATAATCCCTAATGCATAAGTTTAACGATAATAAAAATCATGTTAACTTCTCCTTAGCTTTCTTAAGAATCCCACACAAGTACAAAAATGATGTTCCAAGAATTAATTCTAAAATTGATGCATTTCCTTGAACTTGGGCTTGAGGCGAGGCAATAGGAAAGAGATATATGGAGTATTCCCAAAATATTTGCAAAGTAATGTCATACCAATGTCAATGTTGTTGTAACACCCCTTTTTAAATCCCAAGTTTTGTAACTATAATTAAGATTTATAATGCTAGAATGGAAAGTGTGGATAATTTGACAGACTTCATTTTATATAAATATTCATTTTTATGTAATATATTTCTAGAGTTGAAGAAGAAAGCAACCAATATAGATCTTGATTCTTGAGGGAAGTTATAAGGGGGATTTGGGAAATTTCTTATTTTACCTTAATTAAATTTTCTTATTTTTGTATTGGTAGTTAAACTACTCTATTACCAATAGTTGTGGGAACGAATGCGAGTGGTACTAAACTACTCTGGGAATATGAGCTTCACATCCATTCTGAAGACTTTTGATTGACCATGCAGCTTGAGGAGGGACCCCAAATCCTCATACTAGTAGTGTGCATGTAGTTGAGTAGAAGGTAGTGGTGAATAGTGGAGAGGAAACATATATGAGAGAGAGACATGAGTACATGCAAGTGAACCCGAGAGAGTCTGTGAGAAGAAAATTAAACGACAAGTGGCGCTGAAAAAGTGTGGTTCTGATTAGGGTTCATAGAGAACCCTCCAAGTGACAGTGGACTTGAATGGAGTCATGAAATTACTTAATTGGACATGGAAATAGTGCGAAAATTTTCAGATTGAGCTAGATGCTAGGGCAATTTCCTATATAGTTGGTCTTATTTAGAGTGTATGATACTAAGACAAGGCAAGGACCAAGGGACTGCAATATCAGTGAAGGAATCCCTTTTTTTCTATTCAATCCCATAGTGACCATACTATGAGTGTTAATGGGCCCATGTTTAGTAGTTAAAAGGTTGAACATTGATTTCTTTCATGTGAAGAAGAGTGGCCTTCAGGTCCTCTACCTTGATTTGAATATGTTGAATCTTGGGTGAAGCTTCCTCTTAAGGCATCAGATTTGGTTTGGGGGTGACTAGTTGCAAGAAATATATAGTGTAGCTAAGACTATGGTTGGGTGGAGAGTGGCTTTCCCTTCTTCAGTTTCTTCCAGAGCTTAAGTAACTTAGATAAGTGCAACTATTTTATCTTTTGATGAAATGACAATATTATTCAAAGTTCTCATAAAAGTTATTTTTTTGGTTTATTGAGAAATCTTGTAATTATGAGCTTAACAATGTGCAAATGTTCTTGACTACTAGATGATTTCATTTATGCATGAAATCTATGTACATAGGCATTCTTTTAAATATTTTTCCTATGATGAATATGAGAGGTGTAATGTTATAATGTAGAATGGATAAGATGAATTGAGCTTCAAGACTTTTCAAAACATTTTTTTATGTGAATGGCTCTTACTGGGCCATCTATGGTATTTATCAGCTATGTTGTATCCCTAAATTGAAATAAGTACACTAGGAGGTTTCCCTTGAGTGGATGCCTTAATAGGGGTGGTTAAGGCCCTATGGTGATGGTTATGAGTGATAGTTTACATATATGTTGTTGAGGAGTCTTGGAGGATATTTTTTCTCAAGTGGTAAGCCAAAATGTTGGCTTCTCTATTTGAAGGTTTTGGAGCATGATGTTTGCAGTTTGCAGTCAATAGAAGTGTGAAAATATCATTTTAGTTGGGGTCGAGATGAGGACATGACCATTGACTATATTGTGTCTTTATTTTGTGGAAATGATAGGTTGTGGGTAGTGATTTGGATGCTTTCATAAGATGGAGAAGGCCTTTGTATCTTCATAAGTATTTTTGGGTAGGTCTCTACCTTGATAATAATTAGTTTCAATCCCTTGAAATACACTCATGCACTTAATAGAAGTTCTGAAATTTGCGGGTTAGTTCCCTTGTTAGTAGGTTGATTTGAAAATTCTGGGATTGGAGTTAGCCTTAACCCTTGGTCAGATGGGATGGAGAGGGGGTTGTGACTAAGATATTTCCACAAGAGGGCTTAAGCATAAGGTTTGTTATTCATACCAGCCTTAATTCTCTTTAGAAAACTTTCTTTTGGTTCTCTTAATGGCCTGATGGTCCAATGGCTCGATGAGTTATTACATTGGACTAGCCTTAAATCATCAAGTCATTTGAATTAACCATCCCATTGGATTAGTGAGTTGTTACACTAGATTGGCCTTAAATAATCAAGACATTTGAATTAATAGCCCAATGGCTTAGTGATCAATTAAAAGATCCATTTTTTATAGAGATATTCTCATTGGTTGACATTTGACAACAAGATCTAGCAAACATTATTGGAGATCATTTTTAGTTCTCTTGGTGTCTCGGTGGCCTAGTTAATATAACCATCAATTAATAGATACTAAAGGTATCAGATATATCAAGTGTTAGGAATAGAGATCCATAATCTATTGATATTTAGTTTTATTCAAGATCCAGAGATGGAAATGGGTGAATGCATGAATATGGATTACACTTTTGGGCCAAATGTGGCGATAAAATTTCAATTTTTTCTTGTTTTATCAAATTGAAGCCCTCAAAATCCATATACGTATTGTGAATTTTGATTTAGAGTAAAAATACAATATGTGGAGAATTATGTTGTTGTCCTAATGATATTTTTTGCAAAAAAAATTAGTGTCGTATAATCTCTCAATTTTCCATTAAATGTAATACTTGTCCTTGCAAATTTTTGCACATGTTAAGAGGTATGTGTGTGTTCACATAACCTAACTTTGTCTAAAATGTGTGTATAATATCTATATATATATATATATATATATATATAATATAAATTTTTCTTATTAAAAAACATATTTTTTTTATGCAAAAATATATTTTTTTATTATTTTTCGAAGTTGGTGAAGTAATATTTCAATTGCATTTTGGAGACATCTGTTCACATAAGATTTTTTTCAACTCTTCAAATAAATTGAAAAACCAAGAGTACAATTTTGAAGAGGACTCGTAAACAAAGATTAGTGGTATTTTTTGAAATTTTTTTGTTGTGTATATTTTATGTTATTGATTTTTTATTTAGCCCCTTTGAAACTGTCCGAATTTCAAGCATTATGTTTAAAATAATTTAGATGAAAAATATCATAGGAATTTGAAAGTGTCAAACTCATATGCCATTGGATAGACAATTCTTTCACGAATCCAACATGATCAACTCTACCACTTAAGGAAAAATTCTACCCTAAAGCCACTAGGGTACAAAATGGGGTTGCAGAGAAATCTGCAGAAGGGGTGCTAAAGCTGTGATTTTTAGGACCTTAGGAGCTTGATCAAGTGCTTAAAACACTTGATCAAGCACTTTATTTTGAAATTAAAAAATCTCGATCAAGGGTTTAAGAAACCCTCACTCGAGCCCTTAATGTGGCTAAATAAAGGCTTGATATAGATTTAAAGCTAGATCTAGCTTTAAGGCTAGATCTAACATATATCTAGATCTATCTTTAAGGCTAGATATAGCTTTAAGGATCGATTGAGCCACTTTTTCGAATTCCATGCCTAGGTTGTATTGATAGGAAATTTCAAAAACATGGCTCGATCGAGCTCCTAGATATCCTCGAGTTATATTTTTTCAGCCCTCAAACAACTTGATCAAGGGCTCAAAGATTGCTCGATTGAATGCTTAAAATGGCTCGATTAAGTTGTTGTTTTTCACCCGAAATGCACCCTCTCTTGCCAAAAAATGTAACCCAGCTCCATGCGCTCACCCAAAGGTCTAATATTCGTCAACTGATGAGAATGGGGATCTAGAGTCTATTGATATTCAAATATCCAAATATTAAAAATTTCTTATTAATGGGTTTTATGAAAAACCCAAATGTTGGATGGTGAAATCCATATCAATGGAATATTGAGTGGAGTAAATGTGATCCAAAAACCTAGAAGATTAAATAACATCATTTATGAAAATCCTAGGTCTAGATGACATTTAGATGGACCACATGGGGGTTATTTGGTATCCACATGGTGAATGATGTAGTATGTTTACATGGTACGTACACTAGTTTTGGATGATGTGGCATGGTGATGTGTTGTTGATGTGGCATCCTAGTGTGGCATGGTGATGTGACAGGCTTGGTACCAAGAAGTTGATGTGGCAAGTGACATGGCATGTAATGAATTCAGAAGTTTGAAAATTCAAACAATTGCAAAATGGGACATTTTGGGGATTTCCAAATCTGGATGGACTCGGATGAATCCAAAGAAATAAAAGGCCAGATATATGGATAGGTGGAGATTTGACCCACATTGACTATTGTGACATGGTGAAATGATGTTGACTATATGCGCTTCGACACCAAGGTGGTAGTCTTGTGGGGTGACATGGAGTATGGAAGCTCTAAATAGTGGAAATTTAGAAATATATTTTTTCTTTAAAAAGAGACTTCTTAAATTTCTTGGATTTTGATTGTCCAAAAGGTCAACGTGTGGACCATATCAGGAAAATGGAAAATCCCATATTCATGTTAGTCATTGTATAATCTAGTGCTCCCCATGTGTTTCGTGACATGTGCTTAACTACCTCTCAAGGATTCGTTCAATCTGGTGATGCGCCAATTCATTAACACCTGTGAGTGTTGGTGTTGGGACAATCATGATTCCATCAATTCACATGGATCTGGAAGTTTTAAAAATCTTAGATGAATCTAGAAGTATGGAGATCTAGAAAATGACTGGAGCAGGGAATTTTAGGAAATCCCAAATTCAGATAGACCTAGGCTAACATGGAACTTAAGGATGTGGCCCTATGTTGTGCTGATACATGGGAAAGGATTTCCATGTGTTTTCCATGCATCCACCACGTGGGAGTGTATGGATACTAATATGGTGCTTAGAAGGATAAACTTTCCGAGGGCCACAACTTTACATCTAGAACTTGGTTTTATGAAATTTATATTGTTGTAATGCTCTTGACAAGCAAAAGATGATGGTGGTCTTAGAAAGGATTCTCGAGGTGATTAAAAGAAAGTGAAATTTATAACCCCACCTTTCTTAAGATGATTTAGGAGTTTAAAGGAAATGACATTATGGAAAGTGTTGAAAGAAAAAACAACAAAGCATATTGTGTTATTGTGAGTGTGGGGCTAAAAAAATGAAGTATGTAAAATATATGTGATGTCAATTCCTATATTGACAATAATCAATAATTCTCATAACACATGAATTTAAGTGGGGATTCACAATGACAAGGTGTCCAAACTTCTTTATTAATACTTCATTGTGTGACACATTAAATAGTACATATGTCAATATGATGGTAGGATATTTACTTGGGTGTGAGCTATGTGATGAATTTAATGTTGTGGAAGGGTACACAGTATCAAGAAATACATAAGAGTTGTTGAAGAATGTAGCTATGACTTGTCTTCATAATCCTTGATGTATTTATAATACTATGTAAATTAAATTAGAAGAAAGAAAATAAACAAAAGGAAAAAAAAAAAAACCACCTAAAATTAAGATCCTTGAAAATAACTCATACTCATGTTTATAACATAATTACCATAAGTTACTACCCACCATAATTTAAGCAAGTATTTGGGTAAAACATGGGATAAGGAACAAGATGTAAATAAATATACTTCATCAGAGTGACCGCCAAACATTATTTATGTGTTGTTCAACACTTTAACAAATATGAGTAAAAATGTAAATGTGCAGAATTACTAGAATTTAATTTACAAAGAGACTTAATGCAGGAGCATTCAAATTCCAAGTCAAAATGTATATTGACTAGGCTAGGGGTTTTTCATTTGCAAGGGAGTTGGTTCCCTAATGGATTGTAATTATTTAATTATTTGTATTTTCCTATGTTTGTAAGGAAATTTAGAATATTGTAATCAAATCTACTCTTTATGAGAGATATCAAGAAGATTAAGGAGTTGGAGATATTTTTGAGTTAGTTAGATCTCTTGGAGGGATTTGTGGATCTAGAAATCCTAGAACACAGGTTTAGGTGAGGATTATATGGATCTGAATTGAATTAGTTTAGAATCCTATTTTATATAAATGTAATCAATTTCATAATGGCCACTACTGTAGAGTAGTGGTGTGTAAAAAGAGAATTCGAGATGAATTGAAGGTTGAGTAAGGGCCACAAAGCCAAGAGGGATTTCAATGTAAATATGGCCTTAGCCTTATAAATTATTTATGTGTGCATATTAATAGAGAAAACTCTCTGTTTGAGTGTTCGATGTTTATGTGTGATTGAGCCTTTTCTCACTGTTAAAATAATCCCGCTATAATGTGTGATTAACCTTTGAAGCTCATATTGAGTGTAAGTGTGATACATGTGTGTTGCAGGCATAATCAAGCTCAGGAGAGATAGGCATTGATCATTTATCAACAAAGGATCAATGATCCATCAGTCAGAGGTCGCATGAGTCTTTTTAGCGTACCAAGTATTGAGTACAAGCAGAAGAGAAGCTTGAAGACAGAAGGTCGAGATAGAGTTAACATGAGAGATAATGAAAGGAATTATTAACATTAGAGTGGTGCAGTGGGAGTGTAGAGAGCAGAGATTTCCCCAATAACCAGTCCTTCTGCAATTCCTATATTTCAACAATGTGATGTGCCAAATTGTAAATTGACAATTCCATGTTAAATAGATGAAAGAAAATTTGAGAGCATACAAAGGAGGAGAACCTTCATAAAAAAAGTGTTCACAGAGAAAACCAAGATATGATTCAAGCATAGAGGAGCAACAAAACACTTTAGGTGTTTTTGAATTGACGAGAATCTGTCATTTGATAGCACCGGGAGACAAAAGTTAGAGTTCTATCAAAAGGAAGGCGTCGTTTGACAATGCTAGGGCAGAAGGTCGTGTGCTCAAAGGATCATAAGCTAATTCCTTTAAACCAGTCGGGCTCAGGGATCTATCTATTGACATGAACGACAAGAGATGAGAACTTTCTTGTTGAATGGAACCGTTAAACCTAGAACAATTTTAATTCAGAGTCGCACATAAGTGGGGTTGAAAGGTGGAGTATATGTGGCTTAGTAGGGCCATACCCGGAAGGTTGAAGTTGGGAATTCCATTTAATATTAAAAGGAAAAATGCATTGTGCATAAGGAAGAGGAGGCTCATGTGGAAAGGCGACAGTGGTACAAGAACGTGGCAGTGGAAGTAGTGATGTGGAGTATTGCATGGAAGTGGGCCAGGCCAGAAGCCCGTGAGCCCATAAGGTTTAAAGGGCATTATTAAAAGTAGCCCCGATCATCTGGGCATCCAGGCTCCATCTCTAGTAAGAGAAAATATACAATGTAGTTCTAAGGAGGAGACCAGAGGTGCTAATGTTTGGAACGAGGCTACAAGCCGCTACGATATTGAAAAAGGCCTAGACTAGTTTTTTTTTTTTCTCCTTGTGGCTCCTCCAACTGTATAAATGATATACAAGGGATCATATCTCGAGAATACCTATAAAGAAGGAAGCGCCTTTTAGGGAAGAAAGGCTGGGCATTGTGGGAATTTAGCAAGCCTATAATTGGGCCTACATCAAGTTGTGATCTAATTTATAAAGTGACATGTATCTTGGGTATATTGAGTATAAAATAAACTTGAAACTTTTCATTTACACATTCACTTATCACTCACATGTCTCTCTCTCTTCCACACGTGATCTCACATATCCTAAGTTTTGAACATTGTGATTTCTACTTTCCTTTCATGGTTATTGGTTGAATTTCTAAGTATGATTGCTTAATGAAGATAAAAGAAATATAATATATATTCACAAGTAAAAAATTTTAAATTATCTTTTTAAAACAAGTTTGTACCTTTGTAAAGGACTTAAAAATGTTTAATTTTGATAGTTACGTGCCATAACTATTGTATGCATTATAAGTTGCAACTCCACTTGCCTTATGCATACAATTCTATATCATGGTGGGATTGGATTTACTCATATAAGTAAATTCACAAAAAAATATCTATCAAGGTCGTTATTGTAATTATAAGTATAAATTTTCACCATGCTATCATCAATTATTTTTATAGCAATTTTGGTAAGACACGCGTTCATGTAGAGGTCGAAGAAAACATCAAGCAAGATTAGGTTTGGGAAATTTTTGTGTTGAATAATAGGTGACCGATTCTCAAGTTGAGAGAGAGATAGAGGGACTTATTCCCGCCGAATAAGGAGTTTAAGGCGAGCAAATACTCTACCTATTTAGCAAAACACGACACATTAATAATTGTGTTAATAAGAAATTTTGTTAGTTCACATTGCATATTTGAATGTGCATATTCTTATTACAAGTAACAATGTTTAGAAAGACACATGGAATTTCAATTAAGATGTTTTATAGTGATTCCATGCATGGATCCCTAGGGTGTATGACCATATACTATTGCAATTTTAAACATTAAAGTATATGATTATTTCCATTGTGCTTTGGTTTTTTTAAAGTATTATTATTATTAAAGGATATTTTCATGGAATCTAAGTTATAGATCATTTGCAATGTTTGAAATTGAAGAACTCAATGTTTTTGTTGGTCTTTGAATATGGCTTGCGAAGGTTTCCACTGAATCTTCATAGTCATGATTTTTTGCAATCACAACAAGGTAATATTTTGATCTTAGAATTTTCCCGAGTGGAGATATATACAACATAACATTGTTAGAGCTCAGTAAAACCATTCGAGATAAATTCCACTACATTCTTACAATCAACTATTAGTTCTTCAGAATGTTATGATGACTATAGTTAAGAAAGAATTTAAAGTTAACTATAGTGTTATTAAATGTTTGCAATGTGTCACCCCACAACAACTAACTTAACCTTGGTAATGGATCAACCCACCTAAATATTTGTAGTTTATGATTCATAATATCTTCCCTATACATTCTACTATTTTTCCTATCTTCATCTTATTCCCACCTTATTCCCTTCATTATGAGCTTAGAGAAGGTAATTGAAACTAGGTTGCCTACTGTTAGAATATTGTGTTTAAATATACTTTGTACATTAAATTTTAACACTAATGTGATATGGTATAATAATACCAAATTATATCATAATAAATAAATTATTCTCTTTTAAATATATGTTTTAATTTTAATTTTTTTTTTTTTATATATTTATCTAGAAATAAACAATCTATCTAATTATTTTTAAAATCTATTTTTTTCCCTCTATAAAAACAAAATTAGTTTATATTTGAAAACAAAAATCATTACTAATTAAAAAAAAACCAACGTGTAAAACATATTTAAAAACAAAAATCATCACTAATTAATAAAACAACAATGTGCAAAAACAATTAAAATTAGAGATTTCACAACAATTTAGGATGAATATATACCTTAATATTATATTGATGTGATTCATTCATAGCTACGCTTCTCATGGATAGAAGTAGATGGGCTATTTATATAGGTTTTCCCCTTTACATCTATTAAATTAAATATATTGTCGTCCCGTTTTTCTGAGTTGCAATTGCAAAGAAATGGGATTAACAAGAAGTTTTGTAGACCATGGGTATAATATGCAAAGAATTGGGATTAACACGAGTAATTTGCATACTATAATTATGATATGTTATGATGTAATAGATTGTATTGTATTATTTACCATTTTAGTATTAAAGATATTATTATGCAATTTTGGTATTTATATGTTAGGATGTAATAGATTGTATGGTATTATTTACCATTTTAGTATTAAAGATATTATTATGCAATTTTGGTATTTAGTATAAAGTGGTTTGAAAGATAATATTATTGATATTATATGATGTGTAATTTATTTTATATTTAGTAGAAATGTAATATATAAAATAAATTATATTAATAACAAAAAGTTTAGTGTAAATTATAAATAAATATTTTAATATCATGTTAAATAATATAATTTTATATAAAGAAAATAAAGTAATTAATTATATATTTACTGGGTATATAATTTATTTCATTTTTTATTATGGATTTGATTGGTAATATTTAAAAAATATTAATAACAAAAAAATGTTTAATGTGGATCATAAATCAAATGTTTCTATATACATGTTGAGTTAAAGATTTTAACGTCAAATATATATCTAGAGAGAAAGAAATAGGGAGATACCTATTATCCCATTAATAGGTTCTTTCTAATTCAAGGTATGGGGTAGGTTTGTAATTCCATCAATCTTTAATATAGAGTTGACATGTCACATTTAAAATAATAATAATAATAAAAGTAAACCAATATGTAGAAGATATGAATCATAAAATAAAATATTTCAATGTGAACTATGTATATGCTAGCAATTGCACCAGAGGTGCACAGGAACGTCGAAAGCTCAAGACTGCAAGGATTTCACGAGCCTCATTATTCGAGTGGTTCGAGTTTTGTTGGCCCTCGTTTTTGGTCCAGTTTTGCTTAAGAAAACATACTTAATTTCTATATTTTCCATCCATTTGCCATCACATACACCTCATTTTGATGTATTTATGCATATTCAGGTGTATAAATTTAATTTTGCAATTTTTAGATGTTTTTATGAAAATTGAATTTCAAGTGCATTTTTGGACAGAATCAGAAATTCCCGTAATGACTATATGGATATCATATTTGTAGGACACTTAGGCACGAGCTGGATACATTTCTAGAAAGGTTGGGAATTAGGATTGAACTAACTCATGTTGGTTTGGTCAAACCCAGCTTAATCAAGCCTGGTCAAAGTTGGTCAAACAGGACCAGTTATTCAGGAAATCCCTAGGAAATAGGGAAATTTTATGATTTCAGGGGATTTTTCATATTTTTAGTGATAGGTTGGATGAGTTCGACTTGAATTCGTTGACATGGATAGATATAGTTGTTAGAGATACTTTAGATCAGTTTGTTTCATAATCTTCTATTTAAGCCAAAACTTTGAAGGCTTATGATATGTAAAATTTGTATAATTTTATGTTGAGACATTTGAATACTTGGAGTTAATTTGAGGAACCTGTTCTACCTTCATTTTGCTGTTCAATGGTGTGGATGATTGATTGAATTTGCAGTAGCTGATAATCTCTTCAAGTGTGTAAGGCAAGGGTGGAGGGCCCTCGCTCCAAGCTAAGTATACTTCATAGTTAATCTAGCTTGATTTTCATAAACTAGTTTGCTTTAGATTTGTTTATTTGATTTGATATATGGTTATTTATGTTTGTTGATGAATCTTGGTTTATTTATCATTTTTATATGAAGGGAAAACCCAGTGTTCAAGTTGAATCCTCTTTCTATTGGATTAATGAATAAAAAATAAAGTTCAACCTCCTTGCTTTCAAGTAATTTTATGAAATTCCAGTTTTCTAACAATAGCATTATGATGAATGAATTTGTGATGAGGAATAGCAAAGACCTCCTAAGTTAGGAGCCTCTTTCATTATGTATTTGTGCATCTTAAGCTGTTGTCAATTAATGGTTTTTGATTTCTATTCATAAAGTAATATTGTAGAAGAATGACACAACTGGTTCTCCTAAGTTAGGAGCCACTTGATCTCACATATATTGCATAAGTGAATTAGAGATTATTTAATTAGATTTATATTTATAATATGTATTTCCCTAGTTCTTCATATTTTATCTTCTAATCTTGACTACTTCTGATATTCATACATTTTGGACATGCCTCCAAGTTCTACAAACCTAGATTGATAATGAAATACTTGTGTTAATAAATTAGCTCAACAGGTTTCTTGCGAGCAACGATACAGAGGGGGAAATGAGGGCGGGGTTGGAGGAACTGTCAGGATTGTTTCCTTTCCATTCTTTGCCCATCTATTGCAATTTTCTATCAAAGCTATGTCTAGATTCTTGATCATGCATTCGCGGATAACTTTTCCCAATGACCACTGTAAATTGTGCATTCACAGATAACTTTTCCCAATGGGCATTGTAAATTGTGGATTTTATCCGCTCATGATTTTGATGATTTCATGGCTTCCACACTTTCGAACGCATTTTGTTTTGTAGCAAGGCGGATCTAGTAATTCAAATTATGGTGGGATGGTGTTTGTTTTTCTTGGGTTTCTATGCGAGTTTCAGTTTCCACTGGGCTTTATTTGATGTTTTCTTCCTTCGAACCTATATCCTCGACTAGGATCTTTATCTCCTACTCCAATAGAATGTTTGATTTTATAGGATTTTGAGGGAACTTCTTCCAAATATTTTCAATAGTGTCGAAGATTTTGTCAGTTGCAAAACTCACAAATGTTGCTTCCTTATCTAAATGGTCAGCAATGTCCATGAAATCCCATGCTTTAGAGAAAGCTTGGATAACCTGCATAATAAAATCACGATGAGATTCATTGCCATCATAAACGTAGATCATCGGTTCGATCAAAGAGATTGCTTGCATATTCCAAGATTTTTTTCTAGCAATCTTGTAATGCTCATCTATTAGATCTAGAGATTCAGGTTCTTATTGGATTCATGTTGAACCTTCAACTTCATTTTGCATAGGTCTTGTTTTCGGATTAATTAATGTTATTAATTATTTTCATCTAAATCTACCCACCTCACATCCTTGATCCATATGCTCCTTTGTTTGCTTAAACATCGATTTATTTGCAATCCACAGGCTATACACATTTTCTCCTAGCATTTCTATGATCTCCAAAGATTCTTTAGAAAATTGTAAGTGAAAATATCTGGAGCAATTCCTCGATACAATAATTCTTCAAACATTACATGAGCCTCTTCCCATAACCCCCCTCATGAGCCTCTTCCCATAACCCCCCTCGAACGTAGACAAAGAGAAGATAATTGAATGTAATTCGGTCAGTTTGAACTCCTTCCCAGAGCATTTCATTCTAAGAGAATGGAGTTGTGAATGGAATTTTTAGGATCTTCAACTAGAGTGACATCCTCAATATTATCAATGCCAAAAACCAAAAATAATATCAATTATAAAAATGTTCGAGATTACACATTAAAATATTTTGTTCAATTAAGTAAAACATATGGTAGATTGAAGCATAAAATCTTACAGCTTCATTTTTCTGTGTCTTGCGTATATTTCCCAAGAAAAGTGTCCCTGTCCTCACTGGGTGAGACCCCAAAAACTCTACCTTTAACTAGTAACATAGATAGAGCATAATTGTTACATATTTGAGCAACTTAAATCAAGGCTAAGGATCACATTACAAATAAATTCATGTCAAACAGTGAATCAAAGAAGCACCTGTGGATTCTCGAATTATGTGCAAGCATGTTTAGCTTGATCAACGACTGTGTAAGGTATAAACACAGATCCCTTGTTTTTCTATGTTTGGGGATTCATCATAAGTTGAATTTCAACAACTTAGCCAACATCACTAAATAATCTTCTCAAATCTTCTTCAACAACATCCTTGTCAAGGCCACCAATAAATACTTCAAATTCTTTACAAAAATTAAAACTTGAAATAAGGCCTCAAAATGCTTATAAAGACTCTAATCTTCACAGTTGTCGAGAAAAACACATACACAAAGCTTAAATGATTTGCATAATACAAAGCCTAAATACAAATAGCTAAATGTAGACATGAAATTTCATAGCATTACCTTAGTTGAGGAACTATTTGAACTGGAATTTGTGCCTCATGGGTGGTAGTAATAGGGGAGGTGATAGTTGTAGTGAGGGGTGGAATTACTGTTGTTACCTGTGGAAACAATGGGGGTGGAGGCAAAGAGGACATTATATGCTTCAATCCTTTCAAGTCAATTTCACACGTCTTGGTTCCATCTGGCTTAAAGAGCCCATAACTTATGTTTGAGGTCAGCGAAGGTTTCAAATTCTCTTTAAAGAGTGCAAAAATGAAGGCCTTCACACCACTCTAAGGGAGTACCCTCCTACTTCCATATCCTCTCTAGAAGGTTCCCATTGTATGTCTTTTCATTCTTGGGTGTGGCCCCGACCTCATCGTCGTCCTCTTTAGATCGCCACCTGGTCTCGAAGACCCTATGCATGAGTTTGAAACATGAATTTGACACTATCTTGCTCTACCATCAACACACATTGGACATAAATGGTTGAAGGGGAAGTGGAGGAATTTCTTCCAAGTGCCGAGCACTCCCTTTTTGAATGTATTCATGTTAGTTTCCCATGCAACAAAAAACATAACATATAATACTCTGTCATCACAATTTGAATTTCAGTTTCATTGCTCTCATAAATGTGGGATGCATGAAAATTGTCTTCAATGGTAAGGTCTCCCATCTCATGGAAATTATCTCCACCATCTCTTCTATATTTGAATCGATCCCGAAAAGCATATCCAAGGATCCAGAACAAAAAGAAAGTGCGAGTCAGCAGGACCTGTCTGCTATGCCGAGAGCCTTCTTCGACGGGGCTGAACAGGATGGCCAATGTGGCTGTGGGGTTTTTATTGTGGTAAATGAAAATTGCCAATATCATCTTTTCTGGAATGGAGGGAGTGGTTCTAATAGTAAGGTGGAGGCGATGGCCCTTGCTGGCCTTCTTCATTTTTGTCTTTTTGTCAATCTTCAGGATGTTTCCATTTTTGGTGATTCTAAGGTCTTGGTTGATGGTCTTCGTGGTAAGAACATCATAAGGAAACCACAACTCTCTCGATGGATTGATAGGATTAATTTTTTATGGAATAGATCTAAGGGTGTGTCCATTCGTCACATCAAGAGGGATCTTAACCAAGCCACAGATGATTTATCCAAAAAAGGGCTCCGGATGGCTCCAGGTTTATGGTTCTTGTAGGTTTCTTTTGAGGGCAATATTATATCCATTCAGGACTTCCTCCCTCCTGATTTCTAACCTTGTCTTGACTCTGGCTCTTTCATCTTTTTCTGGTTTTGTTTCCTAGTAAGCTCTGATATTTCTCTCTGGTCGCTGAAGCTTTGCTTTTCCAGTGATCACAAGTTCTTCATGAGTGTTTACATAATCCTGCTGTTGGAAGTAGTATACCGGGATCCGTTTCTTTTTGCTGCCTTCGATTTGCTATGGACTGCGAGTCCTCTATAGTTTCAGTCCTTTATTGTCTATAAATTTTTGGTTTCATTAGGCAGTCCTGTTCAGATGCTGCTCAATCTTATTGGGAGCTTTTTTGGTTTATGCTGATCCTATTATAGGCTCATATATGTGGAACAATTCCGTCTTTCAATTTTGATCTGAACCTTGGTGATAGATCTTTCGTATGTTTTTATATCATGTATATGAAAAACAACTGAACTGATATTATGTTCTTGTTATATTTCTGATATAAATGCAATATAGCTTTTTCGACCTGAAAAAATAATGACCTTCTTCTCTCTAGACTTTTCATTCCTTTTCAACTCAAATACGTTCTCGTTGAAGGTTGAAGGTACAAAGGTGTGGCGACTAAACTCCAAATGAATTTCATCAACTATGGATGAAAAGAATCAGAGCCATGGAGAAGAGCGCATTTAGGTTAATGGAAGAACAATAGAAGGCCCTGCTCACATTCTGCAAGAGCCTCTACTGGCGGTGGACAGGGATCGATCAAATACACTCGGGAACAATATAATTACCAGAGATATAGAGATTGAATCTGGTGATGGTGGAGAAGGATACATCCCTAATGGCAATGGCAATGCAATGTATGAGAGAATTAGACCTGAAATTCCATGGGGAAGAAAGTATAAAAAAACCATTGTTTATGATAGTCTTGACGCAATCGTCACTTGCATCTCCCTCCTTTCTTCCATTTCCAAACCCAATCACGTATTTTATCCAAACCCAATCACAAATTTGAATAATTCGTTAAGTACACCTTTTATGTTTTGGATTATGCTTCAATATCCTTATTTGGGAGGCCATGGACTGGCGTTTGTTCTAATCCCTTTTCCAGAACTAAAGGGAGATTTGCTGAGCCAGTACATGGGAATGCTCAATGCTTCCAACAATGGAAATTCCATCAATCTTTTGTTTGCAATTGAATTCTACACAGTCTAAGACTTTGAATTCGAGGATATCAATGATAACCATGTGGCAAGCGATCTCAATGGCATGGTCTCTAATGCTTCTGCTGCTATGTCATCCAATAATGGTAAATTGGCCAATGAATTACAGGTGTTGTCGTCCATGTTGGATTCCCCGGGATTATTACCTTTTTGGTAGGAGGGGCGTGCACAAGATTTATTTATTTTCAGCTTTATTTTATTTACTTTTGGCTTTACCGACAACCCAGTTGATACTTCCTTGCGTCCTCACTTCTCCTCGGGAGGCTGGGAAATGGAAAACAACTATAATTGTCACCCAGGGGAATCTAGTAGTAATTGCAACCGAATTGACTGAGATGATTTTTCTATCGGATTGTGTTTGTTTTGTTTAGAATTTTTATTCAAATCTGTCAAGTCGGTGCCCGCCTCTTCATGTGCCTCGTTGCTTTAGGCGCCATGTTCTGTTTATGGTTATTATGGCGTCACTTTCGTGAACTTTTGTGGAGCGGGATACCATAGTTTGCACGCTGTGGTCAGACACTCAGTAACCCTGTGTCTATTAAGGTAAAATTGCAGTACTTACGCACAAAGTGAAGGACCCTGAGGCCTATTAGTTTTCACTTTACCTTAGATGTGTATGGGTACAGGCTCATGCTTTTCCATTTCCACTCTAACTACTTTTCGTAGTTTTATGGTTTTGCCATTTTTGAGCTAAATTTCTGGCTCCCAGAGCTTTCTTGAATCCAATATTTTAGAATTCTCCCTTTGAATTTCTGGGAGCCTAATTTGGAAGCGTGGAGGCTGCTAAATCCCGCTTGTTGCATTGGCATTAGTTTTTATGTGGGATGCGAGTTTCTGCTGTCCTGCGGTTTCTGACGAGGCAAGAAAATTTTGCTGTGTTATTGCTTGCCACGCAAGGTCCATGAGACAGACAGTGAAGATGAAAAACCGCGGAAGTCCGTGGTCAACCAAACGACGATCCTGCAAAATCATTTCTATGCGTCCGTTTTTTATTGGTAGGAGGATTAAAATGGATCGCTCCCATTGGCTTGCATTGCATTAACAGTGTTTGTACATACAAAACTCACAGAGAGAACGCCTTTGGCCTAATTATATAAAACTAGTGAAAATACAAAATTTCTTATGGCTAAAACATTTTATTAGTGTTTGGTACAAACTAATATAGATCTTTGTTAACTTCATATCTACTAAGAGTTATAGGAATCAAATTTATAAAGGTTCAAACTTTTTTTCAAGTTTTGCACTCAAAAAGATGTTTGCATCTTGAGAGATTTGATCTTCTTACACTTTGTAGATCTAGAGTTAAGATAGATCTATGTTAGTTTTAAATGTTATTATTATTTGTTATAGTACTTATTATTTTTTTGTCATTTGTTTAATTTATTTAGTAAAAATTCAATGCACATTAATGACAATAATATTTTGGACAATGTCTATTTTTAATGAGATAGCATTGAGATATTAATAATACAAGTTTTCTAGTAATTTATTGTAATTGTTTTTTTTGTTGTAATACCAATCAACATAGATTTATCTTAACCTTGGATTTACCAAGCACTGAGAGGGATAAAATCTCTCAAGTTGCAAACGGCTTTTTGAGTGCAAGACTTGAGGAAATATTTGCACTTCTAGAAATTTGATTCCTCTTGGCTCTTGTAAACATGGAGTTATGGTTCACATCCTCCACACATTGAATTATTTTAGTTGTTAATACATTTTAAGACCTTACATATCAACTCTATAATAAACATTGAAGGAATTACAAAATTCCTTCATAGCTTGAATTAGAAAAAAACCTATTATGACATGATATGTCTCTATAAACTCTATAATAAACATTAAAGGAATTACAAAACTGATGGGGCCAGCCCACGTGGTCCCACCGTCGATACTCCCCACTTGGTGTTGTACTGTCAATTAATATTATTAATCACATGATTTCGGATATGCGACAATTTGATTTTCAATCTGTGTTTAATTAAAAGGCTTTACGGTAATGGTACGTTGGTTATGTAATAGGTGGACATCTGTCCCTTCTTGGAATTCTAAAACCCCGCCTTGGTATAGGGTTTCGCCACCCTCACGCTCATTTGGTTATTGTGTTTTCTCCCGGTCCTTCACTCTGCGAGCTCTCGGCGACCCTTGCGATTTCACTGTGATGCTTCCGTATTTGTTTGAGGCTTGTCCGCCTGGTTCTCTGAGCTACAAGCTCCTGGTAGTCTGCACGGTTTCAATTTGGGTTCCTTTAGCTTGTTCGGGGTTTTGTTGCTCCGAGTTCTTCGAGCTGCACGCTCTCGGCGGTCTTCACACATTCAATGGTTTGGGATTTGTCTTGGGAGTATTTTGTTCGTCCAGTAAACTGTCGAAACCCTAGTAAGGTTTGTTTTTTCTCCGAGTACTCTGCTTGTATATCGACAGTTACTATGTATCTGATGTCGGATTTAACGAGTCTCTGCCTCTGTGCATCCTTTACTCGATTTATCACCTGGGTTTCCACTATTTGTTGCCTCCGTGTGTTGTTTGATAACTATATGGTTCTTTGTCTCGTTCTTCAGCACTGGTTCGATTCATGCACGGTCTCGGCAAACTAACGGTGGCATTCTCCGTCGATTCCTTCGCCAACTTACCTGGTAAGCTCCCCTTCTATGCTAGATCTTTACACATGTTTTTCTATCCGTTTCTAACGTCTTCGGCTCCTTGTGAGCAGGAAGACAATTCGAGGATACGACGGTCACGACTTGTCTGTTAGGTGAATGGAACCCCTGTATAGTATTTGCTCATTCAATTTTTTTTAATCCCCTGCATTCTGTTTCCACTGCAATTAAATCTCGTTTGTTGGTTTCCCTTGCAGGTAGAGCGACCGAGGGTTTCGGTGCTTGGACACTCAGCTATCCCGAATGGAATTCAGGTAGCGTCGTTATGTTTACTTGTGGTTTGCTTGTCCTGAGTCTTACGACGTGTGGGTTGATGTTGTATTTGGCCTTGAGCCACTGTCTGCGCTTAGTTCTTTTGTCGTGTAATGCTGTTGTCGGGTCGTAGGAATGAGTTTGGGGATTTATGGGGTTTGGCTTATGTGTGTAATTGTTACGGTTCCCAAGTCCGTGAACTGGGTTTGTTCTTAAGCTTTTGCACAGAATGTAAATGAACAATAATTTTGATGAATGTATATGAACTCAACTTCTGGAATTGAATTTGGTTATGTTTTTAAATTCGCATACCTGGATTTACAGTGGTTGTTCTCTTCACTGAAATGGCAAATTCTGATTTCGTATATAGGAAATTATATAAATGATTTCTTTGTTGTGTATTTGGTTATTCTGTTGGAGTCACTTGTAGATGGGTGTCGTTGCTCCTCCTCCAAATTTAACTATCTCTGAATTCGTATATCTCCCCTTTTTGATTTAAGATCTGTGACCATGCATTGATAATATTTACACAATAATTTAGTACAAAGTATTTCACAAATGATTAGGACGCTGTAGGGATATATGTGCACAGAAAATCGTATTTTTTTCTTTCTATATTTCTCTCTCAGTCCGAACCCCTCTATTGTGCTTTTTCTCACTTTTTAACAGCACTGTTTACAAACCATCCTAACTGCTGTTAGTTTGTTCAATTGGTTACATCAGTTATTCCTCATATGGAACTTTGTCTGTTGTCTAGTACATTTTCTTTTCATGCTTTATGCTTTTTACAATAGTAGCTTAACTGTTTGAAAACATTGACTCTAACTAATTATTACTGCTCCTAATTACAACTTATTACAGTAATCTCTAAGTAACTAATAAAAGAAAAGAAAAAAAACAAGTATGTTTTCCACTCAATGAAATAATTTCTCTGTCCTCTTCAGAAACCATATCCCCTCACTTTTGTCTTTGCCCTGTTAGCTAGATGCTCCTGCATCAGGCTCCCGGGGTAAAAGAAAATCGTGGCTCCATATCATGAGCTCCTCCACCGAATAGCCAGCCTTCCGTATCTGCACCGCGTCGAGCCATGAGATGTCCTCCATTGGACGATCTTTCCACTTGATGAGATATCGCAGATATTCCTTCCTACGTGTCTTCTTGGTTACCTGGGTACTGAGAATCCCTTCAATCTCATGGGATTGAGCCAAAGGCATATGCCACATCCAAGAACTGTCTCCAACTTGGGTGTCCCGTTCTGGCCGTACCACACTTTCTTCCTCTACTTGGGCAGTATATGGGAACAGATCTGCCACATTGAAAATAGGTGATATGCCTATATCAGGTGGCAGCTGAATTTCGTAGGCGTTGGCTGAAAATTTACGCAAGATCTTGCAGGGACCAATTTTTTTAAATTTTAATTTATTATACGTGCCCTTAGGAAACCGTTCCTTGTGCAAGTGCGAGGACCTCATCTCCAACATTAAATTGTACTTCTCTTCGCTTTGGGTCTGCTTGTTGTTTGTATTTCTGTACGCTGTCCCGCAATTTTAATTTTACCTATTCATGTAATTCGCTCATTGCTTCGGCAAAATATTCCCCATCTGCGCTTCTCCGTTCTAATTTTCCCAAATCTCACAATTCATGTATTCCCCGAGGATGCATGCCGTACAAGATTTGAAATGGGCTAAGTCTCGTGCTACGATTGGGCGAATCGTTATAAGCGAATTCCGCCTGGGCGAGAGAACGATCCCATAACCGTGAATTTTCCCCAGTCAAACTCCATAATAAATTTCCCAAACTCCTGTTCACCACTTCCGTTTGTCCATTAGTCTACGGATGATATGCAGAGCTAAAATTCAACTGCGTGCCCAACTTTTCCACAGGGTGCGTCAAAAGTGTCCTGTGAACTTTACATCCCTGTCAGAAATGATAGAATTGGGTAGGCCATGTAATCTAACAACCTCTGCGAAAAACAAGTGAGCTACGTACATGGCATCACTAGTTTTCCGGTAAGGAATAAAATGAGCCATTTTTGGAAATCTATCTACCACCACCATCACCGAGTCATACCCCCGATGCGTTCTAGGTAGTCCTAAGACAAAGTCAATGCTGACTGAGTCCCATGCCCTGTTCGTAACAGGTAGTGGCGTGTAAAGTCCGGTATTCTAACTGTGTCCTTTCGCCAGTTGGCAGACTTTACACCTGTTCACATATCGTTGTATATCTCTGCGCATTCTGGGCCAGTAATAAAAGTGTCCGAGTTGCTCCAAAGTTTTGTCTATGCCAAAGTGACCGGCTAGACCACCACTATGTTTCTCCCGTACGATATTTTCTCTCATCGAACAGTCCAGAATACATAACTGTCCACCTCTGAACAATAGTCCTTCCTGCAAATTGTAGTCCAACCATGGACTTGTATTTCTTAACACAGGATTCTGGCAGGCTTCAAAAGCTTCCTTGAAGTCTGTGTCGGTCTGGTACAAATCCTTTAGATGTTCTAATCCCATCACCTCTATTATGCTTTCCTGTAAGAGCAAAGCTCTTCTGCTCAAGGCATCTGCCACTTTATTGGCTTGCCCACTAATTTGTTTTAGCATGAAAGTGAAACTCTGCAAGTATTCCACCCATTTGGTGTGCTTATGGTTTAATTTATGCTGCTACATTACATATTGTAACGTTGAATTATCAGAAAACAATACAAATTCGTTGCCTAGAAGGTAGTGTCTCCAATGCTTTAAAGCTTGGACCACGACATAAAATTCCTTGTCATACGAGGAGTATTTATGCCTGCTTTCATTTAATTTCTCACTAAAGAATGCCACCAGTCGATCTTCCTGACTGAGCACAGCGCCAATAGCTGTCCCACTTGCGTCACATCGAACCTGAAAAAGTTTGTTAAAGTCGGGCAGTCTCAAGATTAGCCTCTCCGTAATCTTCCGCTTCAAAATCTAAAAGCTGTCCTCTGCTGCTTTGGTCCAACAAAAGGGTTGATTGGCCTTTTTGATGGTGTCTAACATCGACACGTAGATTTCACTGAAGTTCCTAATAAATTTCCGGTAAAAACTTGCCAGTCCGTGAAAACTACATACCTCAAATAAGCTCGTTGGTGACGACCAATTTATGATTACCACAATCTTTTATGGGTCCATCTTTAATTCATTTTCTGCAATTACAAACCCCAAATAGACCAGTTCCTTCTGCAGAAAAGTACATTTCTTTAA
Organism: Pinus taeda; assembly: GCA_000404065.3. Classification (NCBI taxonomy): domain Eukaryota; kingdom Viridiplantae; phylum Streptophyta; class Pinopsida; order Pinales; family Pinaceae; genus Pinus; species Pinus taeda. The sequence goes on from APFE031593297.1 coordinate 121,261, forward strand.
GTTTATCAGCAGTTTGTTCTGCTGTAACTTATCTAACACCCTTCAAACATGTTGAAGGTGTTCTCCTTTCGTTCTACTGAAAATCAAAATATCGTCAAGATAAACTATCACAAACTCGCTAATAAATTCTTTTAACATCTCATTCATCAATCTCATAAAATTACTAGGAGCGTTGCTTAACCCAAATGGCATGACTAGCCATTCGTACAACCCTTCATTAGTATTGAAAGGTGTCTTCCACTCATATCCTTCTCTAATCCTGATCTGATGGTATCCACTCTTCAGATCAATCTTCGTGAAGTAAGCTGCCTTGTTAAGACAATCCATCATGTCATCCATTCTGGGTAGAGGAAATCTGTACCGAATAGTGATTTCATTGATAGCTCGCGAATCCGTACACATCCACCATTCTCCTCCCTTCTTGGGTGCAAGTACTGTTGGTACCGCACAACGACTCAGACTTTCTCTGACCAGTCCTTTATCCAACAACTCTTGCACCTGTTTACGAATCTCTTCATTATCTTTCGGGCTCATTCTATATGATGCCTTGTTCGGTAGACTTGCTCCCGATATGAAATCAATATGATGGCTAATGCTTCTCTTGGGAGGCAACTTATTTGGTAAATCATCGACTACAATGTCCTTAAATTCTTCCAACAACTCCTGAATCTCTGTAGGCAATTCTGACTTTTCTGTGTTCAGCAACACTGTTCTTGTCCTTCTTACAATCGCATAGTTCACCTCGTTTTCCTTAATCTGCTTAACAAACTGTTTTCCTCCTATCAGCAATGCTTTTGTTCCACTTGATTCTACTGCATCCTCCTCTTGGATGGGTACAAGTGTCTGTTTTACTCCATCTTTCACAAATTTGTAACAATTCATCTTCCCATCGTGCGTCACCTTCCGGTCATACTGCCACGGTCTCCCTAGCAGTATATGGCATACGTCCATTGGCATAATATCGTAAACAACCTTGTCCTTGTATTTGCCAATATGAAATTCAACCTTGCATTGTTCATCAACTAATAGTTGGTGGCCTTTCTGTAGCCACGACACCTTGTAAGGTGTGGGATGCTTAAGTCGCTTCAATCCCAGTTTTTCCACCATCTCGGTGGCAACTAAGTTATCCGTACTTTCGCTGTCTATGATTAATTTACAACACTTCCCATGTGATTTGCAAACTGTTTGGAACAGTGCCTTCCGTTGGGTCTGTTCAGCCATCTCCTTGGCTGGCTTCAACAACACTTTGTTCAAAACTAAAGCCTCTCCCGTTTCTGCCAAATTTTCTACCTCCCGGGGCTGTGCTTCAGTTTCCTTAGGCTATACAACAAATGCTCCCCTCTGGCTAGCATGCTCGGCTTCCGGGCATTCGAAGGATCTGTGCCCCCACTTATGGCACCTGTAGCACTAGACATTAGTCCCTCTTCTGCGACCATTTCCTCTTCCCCGCTGATATGGCCGACCTCCTCTGGTGCTATCTCCCTTCTTTGCTGTCCTTGAAGTTCTGGAGCTGCTGCCTTCTTCGCTGTTAGTAGCAGTTCTCCCTCTACCATAGGACTGTCCTCATCCTCTGCCATTTCCTCGTCCTCTCCTATTATTCTGTTTCCTGTTAATTTTTTCTTCAGCCTTTACAACACTCTGAAAGGCTTCTTCTATATTTCGTGGGGAGAGAATACTGATCTCATCCAGTATTTCCAGTCTCAAGCCATTCACGTATCTTGCTGTCTTCTCTGGAGTATCATCAGTATAACCAGCCCGCAAGTTTACATGATAAAACACCTCTGTGTATTCCTTTATGGTCATACCTTTCTGCCTTAAATTCTGCACTCATCGATAAAGTTCGACCTGATAGTCTTTAGGCAAAAATCCGCCCTTCAGTTTTGCCACCATTCTTGGCCATTTCCTTATCGGTAGCTTGTTCATCCTCTTCCTATCCGCTTGGACACTATCCCACCATAAAGCAGCGTGTCCTTTTAACTTGGTTGCAACAAATCTAACTCTTTTGTCCTCATTGATCTCTTCGTTTTCAAAATACTTATCTAACTCACTTACCAAATCCAGCAGAACATCTGCAGATAGACTGCCATCATAGTTAGGGATCTCAGGTTTAGGTTTGCTGCTAGCTAACAACACTGATCTCAACAATATCAACTCCGGGGCTTCTTCCTCCGATCCGTTCGTAGTAGTTACTGCTTCTTCCTCACTATCATCCCCAAGTTCTGGGTCTCTTCTTCTTCTGGCCTCTACTGCTTCCAAGCGAGCAGTAAGGACTCTCAACTCTTCCCTCAAGTCCTCGTCCGCTACTCTGCGCACACCTCTTCCACATCCTTGTCTTTGAACATCCATCTCCTTTTTTTTTTCAACTTCTTGCTCTGATACCACTTGATGGGGCCAACCCACGTGGTCCCGCCATCGATACTCCCCACTTGGTGTTGTACTGTCAATTAATATTATTAATCACAGGATTTCGGATATGCGGCAATTTGATTTTCAATTTGTGTTTAATTAAAAGGCTTTACGATAATGGTACGTTGGTTATGTAATAGGTGGACGTATGTCCCTTCTTGGAATTCTAGAACCCCGCCTTGGTATAGGGTTTCTCCACCCTTGCGCTCATTTGGTTATTGTGTTTTCTCCCAGTCCTTCACTCTGCGAGCTCTTGGCGACCCTTGCAATTTCACTGTGATTTCACTGTGATGCTTCCGTATTTGTTTGAGGCTTGTCCGCCTGGTTCTCTGAGCTAAGATCACTTGGTAGTCTGCACGGTTTCAATGTGGGTTCCTTTAGCTTGTTCGGGGTTTTGTTGCTCCGACTTCTTCGAGCTGCACACTCTCGGCGGTCTTCACGCATTCAATGGTTCGGGATTTGTCTCGGGAGTATTTTGTTCGTCCAGTAAACTATCAAAACCATGGTAAGGTTTGTTTTTTTCTCCGAGTACTCTGCTTGTATATCGACAGTTACTGTGTATCTGATGTCGGCTTTAACGGGTCTCTGCCTATGTGCGTCGTTTACTTGATTTATCACCTGGGTTTTCACTATTTGTTGCCTCCGTGTGTTGGTTGATAACTATATGGTTCTTCGTCTTGTTCTTCAGCACTGGTTCGATTCATGCACGGTCTCGGCAAACTAACGGTGGCGTTCTCCGTCGATTCCTTCACCAACTTACCTGGTAAGCTCCCCTTCTATGCTAGATCTTTACACATGTTTTTCTATCTGGTTCTAACATCTTCAGCTCCTTGTGAGCAGAAAGACAATCCGAGGATACAGCGGTCACGGCTTGTCTGTTAGGTAAACAGAACCCCTATATAGTATTTGCTCATTCATTTTTTTTTTTAATCCCCTGCATTCTGTTTCCACTGCAATTAAATCTCGTTTGTTGGTTTCCCTTGCAGGTAGAGCGACCGAGGGTTTCAGTGCTTGGACACTCAACTATCCCGAATGGAATTCGGGTAGCGTCGTTCTGTTTACTTGTGGTTTGCTTGTCCTGAGTCTTACGACATGTGGGTTGATGTTGTAGTTGGCCTTGAGCCACTGTTTGCGCTTAGTTCTTTTGTCGTGTAATGCTGTTGTCGGGTCGTAGGAATGAGTTCAAATGAGATTTGCTTGTCATCAACAAATCTCGATCACCCTGCCAGGCAGGGTTTGAAATTCAGCCAACCTTGAGCCTTCAACCAGCCTTCGGCCAGCCTTGATGGGGCCCCATCACCCCACCTTCCAACCAATAATCAAACATGCCCTCAGCCCTCCAACTTTGGTTTAATTTTTCTAGATGAGAGATGTAGACTTCAGCACATGACTCAAATCTTTTCCTTCCAACATCCCTAACCCCACCAACATCCATTAACCCCGCCAACATCTGTACACCCCTCCAACATCCTTCGAATTTGTATTAACCCCGCCAACATCCATTAACCCCTCCAACATCCTTCAGATTTTTTCTTATTGACTTTTTTAGTTTGGGGATTTATGGGGTTTGGCTTATGTGTGTAATTGTTATGGTTCCCAAGTCTGTGAATTGGGTTCATTCTTAAGCTTTTGCACATAATGTAAATGAACAATAATTTTGATGACTGTATATGAACTCAACTTCTGGAATTGAATTTGGTTATGTTTTTAAATTCGCATACCTGGATTTACAGTGGTTGTTCTCTTCACTGGAATGCCAAATTCTGATTTCGTATATAGGAAATTATATAAATGATTTCTTTGCTGTGTATCTGGTTATTCTGTTGGAGTCGCCTGTAGATGGGTGCTGTTGCTCCTCCTCCGAATTTGACTATCTCTGAATTCGTATATCTCCCCTTTTTGATTTAAGATCTGTGACCATGCATTGATAATATTTACACAATAATTCAATACAAAGTATTTCACAAATGATTAGGACGTTGTAGGGATATATGTGCACAGAAAATCGTATTTTTTTCTTTCTATATTTCTCTCTCAGTCTGAACCCCTCTATTGTGCTTTTTCTCACTTTTTAACAGCACTGTTTACAAACTGTCCTAATTGCTGTTAGTTTGTTCAATTGGTTACATCAGTTATTCCTCATACGGAACTTTGTCTGGTTGTCTAGTACATTTTCTTTTCATGCTTTATGCTTTTTACAACAGTAGCTTAACTGTTTGAAAACAATGACTCTAACTAATTATTGGTTCTCCTAATTACAACTTATTATAGTAATGTCTAAGTAACTTAATAAAAGAAAAGAAAAAAAAAAACAAGTATGTTTTCCACTCAATGAAATAATTTCTCTGTCCTCTTCAGAAACCATATCCCCTCACTTTTGTCTTTGCCCTGTGAGCTAGATGCTCCTGCATCAAAAACTCCTTCATAGCTTGAATTAGAAAGAAACCTATTATGGTACAATAAGTCCCCCTCTTTCTTTCTCTATATATTTGATGTTAAAATATTTTACTCAACATGTGTTTTGACATATTTGATTTATTACAATTTTTTTTTTTGTACGTAATATATTATTACATATCAACTACATATTAAGAATGAAATAAATTAAACATCTAGTAAAATATAACATGTAAAAATAATATTATTGAATTTTATTTTTCTCTACGAAGTTGATATAAAATTATGTTATTTAACATAAAATATTTTATTAATGGTTGATAGTAATTTTTTGTTTTCATTACAAAGTTGTCAATATTGTGAAGGTTCCTTGTGTTACTTCTGAAATTGAACCTGGGGAGGTTTCTATTCCTTCCTCCCAACCACGCTTGATAATCCCAATTGATAATGTCAAGTATAGCCCCAATTGACAATGTCAATTATATATATATATATATATATATATATATATATATATATATAATATATATATATATATATATATATATATAATGAAAATAAAAAGTATGATAGTTAAAACGTTTTAGTAGTGTTTTGGTCAAAACCAAGAGAGATCCATCTTAATTTAAATTTACATGAGTCAAAAGGAATCAAATATCTAGAGGTGCAAAAGTTTCCTCAAGTTTTGCACTCAAAAAAACTTTTGCATCTTGAGAGATTTAATCCATCTCCGTACTTGGTAAATCCGGAGTTAAAATGAATCTATAATGACTTTTATAGACTTAAAAATATAACTAAATGAATTTATCTCTTTTTAACCAGAACAATTTACTTAACAAATAATTATTTTTCTATTTCTTTTAGTATTAATGCTATTAACATATATTATAAATAATTGTATAATCTAAATTTATAATATTAATGCCACTAAACATATAATTAATTATATAATCTAATTATTTTAATGCAATCTAAAATCTTTTTATACTAAAATTCACATATATGAAATTAAAATTCACATATATGAAATTAAATGATTATATAAAAGAATTGACATTGAGTTGAATTCTTTGAGTTTCTCTTCCATATTTTCTCTATTTATTTTTTTATTTTTATCATGGTGATAATCATATTATTTGAAATGTCCACTTAAATTTGTTCAATATGATAGATCTGAAATAACTACATTAAAACATTATTACAGAAGATTAAACTCAGAAAAACAAAAAACAACATAAATTTTATGTATAATCTAAATTTATAATATTAATGCCACTAAACATATAATTAATTATATAATTTAAATATTTTAATGCAATCTAAAATCTTTTTATACTAAAATTCACATATATGAAATTAAATGATTATATATGAAAAAATTGATGAGTTGAATTCTTTGAGTTTCTCTTCCATATTTTCTTTATTTATTTATTTATTTTTATCAAGGTGATAATCATATTATTTGAAATGTCCACTTAAATTTGTTTAATACGATAGATCTGAAATAACTACATTAAAACATTATTACATTAAAACATTATTACAGAAGCTTAAACTCAGAAACACATGATAAATATGTGGAAAACGACATGATTTTGTAAAATTTATTAAAAAAACGCATTATAAATATTTATAAAACTAAACTACATGATTTTCTAAAATTTATTAAAAAAATTAAACTAGTGAGTAGTGATGTGATTTGTAAAATTATTTAAGATGATAAAATAATGAATAGTGATGTGATTTACCAATAAAGTATTCATGGTGATGATGCGTATTTGTTAGGTTTGAAGGCTAACACCGTAACACTATTCTTTAAAGCTGTACCAAGATATTTTTGGAGCATTTATGAGGAAGAAATTTCTTATAGAGAAAGTCATTGTCATAGATTCCATGGTGTAGTAGAAGTCTTAACCACAACTTGCAATCCATGGTGTAGTAGAAGTCTTAACCACAACTTGCAATCAACAATTGTAGCATTCATAGTTTTATTGGTGTCGCTTTAGGTCAGTCACCACTCTGTAGCATTCATAGCTTTTTTATTGGTGTCGCTTTAGGTCAGTCACCACTCTAGGGATAATACATGCATAGAGCGAACCTAACGTATATAACAATCATTTATTAAAAGATTTTCCCCATTCCAATAAGGTCGTCATCAACTCTAAAAATAAACTTCAAATTTAAGAATCAATTGTACGATTGAAAAATGAATTGAAAGTGAAAAGAAAATATTTAAGATAAGATTTTGGAAAAAGGATTTATTTTGGTCAACTGCAAACTGAGATGTAGTCAATGAAGGATTGATGCAATGTACCAAACTTGCAGGCATAAACATATATAATAATAGAATGATTGCCCGTGAGGGGCCCCTTATAAAGGGGAGGACATTTGAGAAAAGACATATTTCACACTATAAGAACAATATGCATAATTTTTATCATTACCTAACTAAGGCCGGTCCCACCATTTACCAAGTTCAAAACAGATATACCGCCCGAAGTGTTGGTACATTGAAGTTCCATTGGTCTCCTCACTTTATAAAGGAGTTGTTTTTGAACTTTGAAAAAGGTTATAGTGGTGACCCCCAAAATCATTTCATAAGTGCAATAATTGCACAATAGGGTCCAATTGACCACCAAAAGGCTGAAATGCCTGAGGTAATTATAATAATAATAAACACTTTGGGTGGCCTGGGTTTCTCCTTACAACTATTTTATGGAAATGACCACTCAATACATGACGTCAGCATAGCATCAGATCTCCATCTTCCACTAAATCAGATGCGGTTTCTTGCCGAGCTTAGTCACGTACGGCTAGGGCGACGGGATCTGCTACGACAGCATTGACACGTGGAGGTTACCGGTTAAGTTACTAAGCCAAGTAACCGGGAATCTGACAGCGAACGGACTCGTTTCTTTTTAAGATTCGAGAAGTGGACGGCAGCAACGGGTATTTTATTTTTAGTTTTAGATTTTCTGTGGCAACGCAGCCCAGATGTTCGATAAATAGCCGGCCGGGGTGATGGTTTGTTCAATGCAATATTGTGTTTAAGGTTTATCTGCTTTCGTGTTTAGAGTTTCGTGGGTTCGGCGCTTAGAGTTTGCCGAGTCAGGAGTTCGATTCTCTCTCTCTGCGTTGAAAAATGTCGTGCTGTGGAGGAAATTGCGGGTGCGGTTCTGGTTGCAAATGCGGCTCTGGCTGCAAGGGGTAAACATTTCATTTTATTCTGTTTTGTTTTTGCTTTTATTTATTTTATTTAGTTTAGTTTTGCTTTTATTTTTATTTTTATTATATAGTTTACAGTTTCTGGAGATGGGTGATTGTTATGTTCACTGAAATATTTTTAGATTTTTTATTATTATATATCAGTTTGTTTTATATAATTCACAGTTTCTGGTAGGTGATTGTTATGTTCACTAAAATAATTTTAAGAAAATTTCATTATATGTCAGTTTAATAACAGAGCCATAACAGAGTCTCATCATTTTGAAAGTGTCGAGAATTCAACCCGTAACTTGTTAATAACAGAAATGTCTTAACGATAACTACGAGACTCCACCAACTGAGTGAGACTTTTGCAACTTTTGAATGTGTTAATGTTGGTTTATGTAGTTGCAACGGTATGACAGTTGAGGCACCGCTTTTTGCTGCCACGGGTTCTGACATGTGGTAAGTGAAAAATGTAATATTTTTATGTTTATTAACGCACTGATGATTCACAATGGATTTCTGATAAGTGGGCCTTTCGAATTGATAGTTATTTCGAGGATTCTGCTACCGTAGCCGGAGAGAATGGCTGTGGCTGTGCTGCTGGCGGTTGTGGCTGTGCTTCTGGCGGTTGCAAGTGTGGAGACAACTGTACCTGCAATCCTTGCAATTGCAAATAAATAATAAAATCTTGATGCTACGACCATAAATAACCATCAATAAATCAGCCACCGCCCTCTGCATGCAGAGGCGTGTGATTGAAGACCACTGCAATGTAATGCTAATATTTAATATATAATTTTGTTTTCTTGCATAATTTTGCTTGTGCTGTGCGATTCACAGTTTCTGTTTTGCTGTTAAATTTGGCCTTTGCATGGATGGCCGTTTAATTTGCTCCCCAGCTATGACATTATTGATGGCATCTAATTTGTAACTTCGTTAACTTACCTGTAACCTGGCACACACATAGTCTCGCTTCTGATTAGACCACAAGACTTTTTGTCTTGCTCTAGATTAGACCACAAAACCTTGTGTCTGGAGTATCTACATAGTTTTGATATACATAGTCTTGCTTCAGACCTTGTGTCTGGAGTATCTACATAGTTTTGACATACATAGTCTTGCTGCAGATTAGACCACAAGACTTTGTGTCTTACTCATGATTAGGCCACAATATGTTTGTGTTTTGCTCGGGATTAGACCACAAGATCTATCTGGAGTATCTTTTAGACATAAAATTTTGCTTGCTAGGGATTAGACCACAAGACCTTGTATCTGGAGTATCTCTTAGACATATATAATTTTGCTAGACATATAATTTTGCTTGCTAGGGATTAGACCACAAGACCTTGTATCTGGAGTATCTCTTAGACATATATAATTTTGCCCCAAGACCTGGTCTTGCTCACCATTAGACCACAAAACCTGTGACACCAAACTTCTCCACTTAACACTATGGAGTATCTCTTAAAACATATATAATTTTGCCCCAGATTAGACCACAAGACAAACCTGTGACACCAAACTTCTCCACTTAACACTATGGAGTATCTCTTAAGACATATATAATTTTGCCCCAGATTAGACCACAAGACCTGGTCTTGCTCACGATTAGACCACAAAACCTGTAAGACCAAACTTCCCCACTTAACACTACCACTACCCTAGACCAAATTCCAAATCAGCTACCACACCAAGCTTCCCACTTAACACTACCAAAGACCAAATTCCAAATCAGCTACAACCATGGTAGATTGTGATCGAACCTAAGCTTGTAACCTTGTAACTATACCGAAGAGAGTTGAGGTGGTTGCATTCAAATTCAAATCAAAATGGGTTACAATTGTGACCATTAAGGGATTTTAACAATCCCGAGGTTGAGGTGGCTCCCATATCTGTGGGCATGAGAATAAACCCTTTCTTTTTAGGTTCCAATGTTGCTCGAGAGGATCTGCAACATGAAAATTTATGTTTTCAGTCCTTGGCTTCATCATCCAGAGTTTATTCCAATCACAATCCAGGGATACAATTCCTTGATTAAAGCCAATTATACGTGCCTCAAGCTTCATGTGAAACTCTACATCTTGTTATGTTTTTAGGTCACTCCACCCAGCTCAAGGCCAAGTACAAAGCTACCAAGAATGAATCAAATTTTGGTCTAATGCGGTATCATTATCACCTCCCAAAATCATCCATTTGGCACAAAGAGTATGGTTTTCAATCACCCATTTGGGACAAAGAGTATGGTTCTCCATATGGGTCGTTAGAATAGGCATAGCTCCCATTTTTCAAAGTACACTATAATTCCCACTTAATATCTTTGCAAATTTTTATCTTCTCAAGTAATTTTCCTATGTTTTTATCTCCTAGAAAGCTTCTAGAGAGTTTTCCAACTTTGATCGGCCCTCATGAAGGGATTCTAACATGAAGAATAATGAACCAACGAAACACTACTTTAATTCAGGTTTGGAATTTTGTTGCTACTGAAGGAGGTTTTCTCATCCATTTCACTATTATTTACATCTCTTAAAACAATCGTCATACTAAATGATGAGGAATGAATCCTTCAATGTGCCCACCATTTCAATTTCAATTGTATTTGAGATAAAAGCGTCTTAAATTAACATATTTTATCTTAAAAATATTTAAAAATATTTAGAAACATTTAATGAGGCTCATTCTATAAAACGTCTACAAAGAGGTTTGATCATAAAATATCTCTCAAGAGCATAAAATATCTCTCAAGAGCATAAAATATTTACAAAATCTTATTTCTCGTATGTCTTTTTTTGTTTTTTTTATGGTAAAATATCTATTCATGATAAAATATTAACAAAGATTACTAGTCTTTCCCTCATAGGGATTATAACTTTTGCCTCACAATCAAACACTTAGCTTTCCATAAATTTAACCAAAGTTTTCATTTATTAGATTTTTATTATTTAATTTTTTTTTAGGGATTATAACTTTTGCATCACAATCAAACACTTAGCTTTCCATAAATTTAACCAAAGTTTTCATTTTTTATAATTAAAATTAGATTTTTATTATTTAAATTTTTTATTCTAATTTTTCATTAGCTCAATTTATATTGATGTGACATAATATTCTTGGTAGAGAGTGGTGAAGCGAGATTTAATTTCAATATTTTTTAGACATTAGAAAATGATTTTAAAATATATAGGAAAAGGATTACATTATTGATTGCTACAAAGCCTTTGACATTGCCTATCATTATTGTCATGATTGATTTGCAATAGATGTTGCAGTTTATGCTAATGTTCTAATAAACCCTGTAGTCTATGCTAATGTTTTGACAATCCCTCATAGCCTGGCACCCCAAATTTTTGCTTTGTTGTGTCTCACTCGTTATAGGGAACTTAGTTTCCATGCAACCTATGCTGACAATTCTGACACTTAAGCCAGGGGTTTCTTGGTGCATCATTTGACTAAACAATCCAACAAGTATCGTTTTTCTTCTTTTCTTCTTCTTCTTCTTCTTTTTTTATTTTTTTATTTTTATTTTTTTTTTTATTTCTGGATTGCCTCACATACTGCTTGACTTGTAACCATGTATTATGCTTCTACCCAGCTAAGCGCCACAAATCTTTGCTTCTTGTTGTACTAGGAAACCACTGTGGAACCAACACTGAAAATTCCACTTAGTGCACTCTTTTAGTCTGATGGACTCCCCGCCCAATCTGCATCTATGAAGCCATATAGCTTCATTGCCTCTGTCTGTCTATACCATAGTCTAAACTAGGTAGTGCCTTCGGGGTTCCGTAGAATATGCTTAGATGCCCTCCAAAATAATTATGTTGGCCTAACCATAGCTTGGCTCAACTGGTTGACTACATAACACATATCTGGTCGTGTGTTCGCAAGATACATCAGTGAATCCACTAACTGTCGATAAATGGTAGCATCAAATTCTTCACCTGATGTAACATCCTCCTTGCTCCAATTGGTCGCTAGATGTGTCTCCATGGGTTTGCAACTATCCGTACAGAACCTCTATAGTATCTTGTTTGCATACTTGCCTTGAGAGACAAACAGTTCCCCATCACCTTGCCATACTTCCAACCTGAGGAAGTGGTGCATGAGACCCATGTCCTTCATTTCAAACTCCCTTGTAAGGTCCTCGCAAGATCTGATCAACTGCTCATCACCAGCTAAAATCAAATCATCAACATATAAGACAATAATGAGCAATTTACTTTCTACCAAGATATGGTAGAGGTTTGTATCCACCTCACTTTTGGTGAAGCCCAAACCAGTGAGGTAACTATCAATCCTGGTGTACCAAGCGTAGAGTACTTGCTTGAGGCCATACAACACTTGCTTGAGTTTGCACACATGAGACTCCCGATAAAATGTCCCAAATCCTTCTGGTTGTTTGATGTACACCTCCTCCTCAATAACTCCATTGAGGAATGTTGTTTTTACATCCATTTAGTGGATCTTCCACCCCATCTGTGCAACCAGAGAAAGAATTGATCTAATAGATGAGTATTTTGCTACAGGAGAAAAGGTCTCCTCATAGTCAATCCCTTCAACTTGAGAGTACACCTTGGCCACAAAAATTGTGATCTAGGTGGCTCCAGACACGCGAAGAATTCAAAAGTGGCTCAGTAAAAACTCAAAAATAAAAGTCCTTAGATTAAGGTGAAACTAGGACTAGATAGTAGTTCTCATCACCCTGATTTCAACGATGTGAACGAAACTCAAATTCAAGTTCGTATGGTCATGTTATAGCTGGTAAAAGTTTTGGTCAAACTTGGCCAAGTGGCAGGCTTAAGGAAGCAATAAATTGGTAGAGACCCGACACACGAAATCCAACTACCAGAATGAGCGAATTTGTTGAACCATTAATTTGTCTAATGATCCTTATTTTCGACAAATTGAAAAATAACCATATGACCATAAAAAATGGAAAAAAAAATGTTTTGGGGGGCAGGCTGCCAACCCCGCCACCCTCAATGGTCATATAAAAAAATATATATTTAAAAAGGGATGAGCGGGGCACCCCCAGCAGACCCGCCCAACCCCGATGGTTGTATTGTATATACAGTATGGGACTGTGTTACACTTCATTTGGTCACCATGACAAATAATCATCAAAATTAGATCTCTCACCATCCATCCAAGTGTTATGAAGCACTCCTTTGCAAGTCAACAACTTATATACCTTGAATAAAATGGAATTTTTAGATCTCTTGGTACAAAACCCTGCTTTTGAGCATCTGCACGATTTTGTTGAAGAAAATCTGCACATTTGCAGTTTCTTCCACTACAAAACTGTGTAGAAATGTGTTGTGTTTCTAAACAAAAACTACGCAAGTCAATCAATAAAAAATAAAAATAAAAAGTGAGATCTAGAAGCATTGTTGGGCGAATCATTCCCAATAAAAAGCCTCGAACTCATGTTTATTCGAGCCTAACCTCATTTTTAATGGAACTAATTCCCATTCTTCAAGGAGCTCTCATCCCTCTTTTAGTGGATCTCATCCTTGGCCTAAGGATCTCAAACTACTTCCTTTTGGCCTATAAATCAAGCCAGAGGTGGGGGAATTGAGGGAGGCTGCTGAGAGTAAGTTTATGCTGGAGTAATCAAGTTGGAGAGCTTATCATTCTTGGAGAGGATTGAGATCAATGAGAGGAGCTTCACAACATCAAGGCACATGTTTTGTAGCTCCTTTTGTGTTTATGAAATTAATAGAAATGAGCATTTCTTCCGACTTCATTGTTTAATGGATTAATTGATCAATTTCATGAATGGTTTATGTTATTTATGTTTTTCCACCAAAATGATGCTTGTTACTAGTCTCCTTGATCACTAGTATGAATTATTAAATCATTTATACTGCATATACCTTTGATCCTTTGTTGTTTCCATGTGTGTAGTTCTAGATTCAAGCATGGAGGAGATGCACTGAAGCACAAAAATGGATTTTCATCAAGCATGTCATAATAAGGTATGAGTTTCCATTTCTCACCTTGTTAGCTTATGATTCAAGGAAAGATAGATTCAGTGAAGAAATGAGCTTGATTGTCTATTTGTTTCTAGTTTCCTTTTAGGATCTAGGGAGATTTCTCTTGTCAGCAAGAGGAATTTATCCGACTGACAAATTGGCGACTCCACTGGGGAACATCCTGTTCTCTTCCATATCTTTTTTTTTTTTTTGAACCTGTTTTGCTAGATTTATTTGAGTCTTGACAAGTTAATGATCTTTCAGATTTTGTGATTTGTGTGGGCATTTTTTTTATTTTTTTCTTTAAGTTTCTCTACCTGCGAAGTTTTTGTTTAAAAATAGAGCACATATTTGTGCAGATTACCTTTAGTAATAATGTGTATGTGCATTGTACTATACTATCTATCTGCACATACTTCGAGATTTTTTTGAAAAAATAACTTTCCCTCTCATTAAAATCTGAATTTTTTGTTTTTTACGATTCCATTACATTTACGAGATATTTTTCATTACATTTGTCTATGACTCCAGTCAGTCTCCATGCGTTTGATAGGGTGTTGTGAAGGAGTTTTCTTGAGATTTGTCCATTTTCAAGGATTGAAAGGTAGGGTTTCTCAAGAATTAGTGTTTTGATGAGATGTGCTTCTTGTGTTGCATTGAAAACAAGAGTTATTTTTATTCCAGTACTGAAGTTTCATCAGAATTACACTTTAAGCGTTGATTTCATAACATTCATTCAAGCATTTTCATTTTAAGAATTTATTTGGGTGTTTTGAATTTGATTTCCTTTGGTCATTGCTCAAATATTTGTCTATGATTTTAAACAGTTTTTGCATGCTTTTTACTTTCATGTTTTTGGTTGAATTGTGTCTGAGTGTTAATCGCCTTTGAGTGTTACTATATTTTATCTTTGGAATTTTCACCCAATTTCATTTACTTACACTTGATTGGTTCTTTAGTTGGATTAGTGAAGTGAAATAGCCTTGGTGTTCTTTCATTGATTTGGAATCACCTTGTGTTTATTTTGAAGAATTTTGTTGCATAAATTACATTATGAATGAAAATTGTGCATAAATGACATTTGCATAGTGTTCATGAAAATTTTGCATAGATTACATTTGCATAGTGTTCACAGGAGTTGTGCATAGATTACCTTAGCAAAGTGTTCATGGGAATTGTGCATAGATTTCCTTTGCATACTTTTTAGGCAAATTGTGCGTAGATTAGTTTGCATGGTTTGAAACTTAGAGCTTTGAATTGCATTGGAAAATTAGAAGTGGTACATTTTTGGAGTTAATATTTTAAAGAAGAACCTCTTTACTTACTCTATCTAGAATTCATCGAAATCAAAAGGTTACAAATTTCATATTTGATGCATTAGATTTTTGAGTCAAGTCATAATACCATCAGTTTCACGTCCATTTACCCTTTGAGTAAATAACAACTTAATAACATGGCGTTAGTAAAATTCATCTAGAATTTTTATTATTTTTAGGGTTTTTTCCACCTACAGTAGATTAGGTTGTAGGGATTTGGAATAGGGAAGGAAGTAAGCTTTCCAAAGCTACAAATGAACATAGAAACTTGAGTTAGTGAGAGAAAATCCAATTATTTCCGTTTTACTCTGGGAATCTCTTCTTATACATGAGTTAAGCACGAGATCATGTCGGATCTGGTGAAGTGATCTTACCCACTTCATTGGCTATTATAGAGAGATTTGCACGTATTACAATGACACCAAAAGGTATTTGGGGTCACTTGAAAGTAAACCTCCAATTGATCATGTGGAGGAGCCTTCAAGGGGATTGAACTTGTTACTCTGCCTTGCGTGTACATCCAATCTATCACTGCCCCCTAGGTAAAATTCTTGTATTTGGTAAACTTAATGACCATAATCCTAGGGCTCTACCTAAAGTGACGACAGAGGGAAGGTCCTGTTGTACCTGGATTAAATGTTGACTAGACTCACTTGAACTTTTTGAAGGGTAATCTTTGCTTGAGATGGTTAATAACAAAGTTACTTACACCAAACTGTTTCGTTTAGCAGGTTGTCAGGGTAACTGGTTCCAAATGCCCATATCCATGAAAATTTTCACTTTGATCTCTACAATGTTGGATTTCATCACCAACTAGTAATTATTGATCTTTGTGAAAGGTGAGTTTATATGGTTTGAATCCCTAGATTTTTAGCGTTGTGTTACTTTGTTTATTTTTACTTTTTACAAGACCTTAGGTGTGGATTGTGAATATTATTTAATTTTAAAAATAAAATCTTATTTGGATTGAATCTAATGGCTACCCATTTAGAAGTTACCGACCAAGGAAACCCCATTAATGAGAATCCTAGTCCTTTTCCCAATCTTGGAAATGTGGGTCCTCCTTATATGGGTACATTCTCACTTCCCGGATTCACGATAGGTTTACCATATGGTTTTTTTCAGCTTCTTTAATTCAAAATACTCCAATTGTACCAGCTCAACCGAGTTTTTCACCTCAACCAAATTCACCATCTCAACATCACCAACCTACTATTGACCCTTTACCTTCTTCATCTAACATGTCCTCTTCCCTTTCTTCTTCTTCGCTTGGTAAATTCCTTGATGCTAGTAACCAAGTGAATAAGAAGAACAAGAAAGGGAAGAAGAAGAAGAAGCAAGATAAGAAAGTAGTCAACCATCCAACCATGGCCGCCAGTATTGGTAATGTTGAGGGAACTTCTACAATGCATTGTAAGACAAAATACCCTTGCAAGATTTGTAAGTGTGACCACTTCCTTATCAATTGTCCTAGTATTCCTAAGGTTTTGGAAGTATGGTCAAATAATTGTTATCAACTTACTATTGATCCATCAACCAATGATTCTCAGATTCAAGGAAAAAGATTAAGGTCAGGTTTCCTTGTAGGTTATGTAAAGGGACTCATCATAGTCACCTCTTCCCTCACATGGATGAAGCCTCATAATTGTTGGAAAAATTTACTGTTTCACAACAACAACTTCCAACTAACTAATATAAACTTTCTCCCCATATATCGTCAATTGACGAAGTGATTGATCGAAATCCAAGTACAGTCAATCCCACTCTTCCATTGGAGGGTGAAACATGTATCACTCAGGTTGATGGACTATTTGTTGATCAAGTGGTCGAATAGATTCCATCTTCGGTCGATCCCACTCTCCCCTTAGAGAGTGAACTTCATACTGCTCACGTTCTTCATGTTACTTCAGATTCTTCTGCACATGGGGGCATTTTATCTATTGCTTTTGAACCCCATCCAAGTAATGAGGCTATTTCTTTTGATTGGAGTAGACTAACAGAACCTCATCTTCCTTCTTCCACTCCTTTCCAGATCATTGTGAAGGCTTATGGTAAGAATGTGTGTCACACAAATTTAGATGATGGTTCTTCTGTCAATGTTTTATCCTCGACTACTTGGCAAGCTTTGGGTTCCCATCAACTTCTGCCTGTTACATAGAATCTGTTAGTGAACCTTTAGGGATCCTTCCTAAGTTACTTATTACTTTGGAAGGTAGGACTGTTTGTATCGATCTTATGGTAGTCCAAGGTCCCTTAGATTTCAATTTTCTCCTTGGGCGATACTATGTCTATGGTATGAAAGCTGTTGTATCGACACTCTTTCGCGTGATGTCCTTCCCTCACAATGGAAGTATTATGATGGTTGATTAGCTTTCATAAGTTGATCTTTCTTCGTCTACCAGTCATTTGAAACCCCTGAATGTTACTTATATGGAAGTGGTACCTACCCTGCCACGAGTTAATTATGTGGCAACCTATCCCATGTTTTCAGTTACCGTTGCAAGCGAGCCTCTCACTATCTGCTCGACTTATTTTGACTTAGATCCGGTAGTTGACATGGTTAAAACATCAATGGCGGCATTTGAATACAATTTTCTTATCCCTATTGATCCCCTTGACATGTGCTCCTTCCAGAGAACTATTCTTCCATCCAATGAAGACTTTTTAGAAGCCATGATCAAGGGGTGTCCCTTATCATGTGTTTCTTCCATATGGAAGGCATGAACAAGGTTACATGAGGATGTTTCTTTTACTGTGTCAACCTTGTTAAAAAATGAAACAGGTCTTATGAGGATAGTTCTTTTACTGTGTCAACCTCATTAAAAAATGAAACAACCTCTTATGAGGATATTTCTTTTAATGTGTCAACCTTGTTAAAAATGAAAAAAATATTTATGATGGTTCTTTTCCTATGTCAACCTCGTTAAGAAATGAAATAGGTCCCATGAGCATATTTCTTTTCCCATGTCAAGCTCATTAAAAAATGAAACAAATCCTCTCCTATTTGAGTTGAGTCTTTAAATAGATCTCATAAATGTTAATTCGAGTCTTTTTTATCTCGTAAACAAGCCTTCATTCATCCTCCTACTAGTAACTTGTAGTCTACATAGGTGAATGAAATGAAGTTTGGGGGACATGTGCCCTTGCAGTAATTATGCCGAGGGCATGAAAACTTATCTCAAGCACAATTTTCTCTATTTCGAGCTTGTGTAAAAATGAAACTTATCATGAGTCCATTTTGGTTATTATTTTCAAGACTCATTAAACTCATGAAAATCCCAAATTTTGCTATCTTTTCATGCTCGTAAAACGTACATAAAAATCTCGAGTTCTTTCTGTATTTTCCTGCTCGTTAATTAAATTGAAAGTTAGTAAGATGAGTATATTTTTATCACTTTTTTGAACTCGTTAAAACTTACGAAAAAGAGAAACCATAGAGTTGTCTTTTTAAGCCCTTTTCAGACTCTTTCAAAGCAAAAAAATTGTCGAGTACTTGATTGTTCGAACTTTTAAAAGTAAATGAACAATCGTCCATTTAGTATAAGTTTACCCCTTTTTTGGACTGAGCCAAGACTGTTTATGAAAAAGGTATACATTGACTGATTATGGTCAATAGAGTTCTCTCACGCATTATTTTATCCTTTTTTAGGCTTGAGGGACTAAATTTACGAAAAATAACTTGATGGAGTCTACTTATGTTTTTCTTTTGACTCTTTAAAACAAAAAAACATCGAGCTTTACTTTCTTCGGGCTCGTTAAAATTTTACGGTAAAAGAACTGAATAAGCTTCCTTTTTGTGTCTTTTTCAACTCTTAAAAGAAAACGACATCAAGTTACTCCTTTACTAGACTCATAAAAAAAAACAATATAGTACCTGTTAAGCATAATGGGAACGAACCACTCTTTCTTAGGGTTCATTAAAAATACTAAGATGGACTCATCCAAAGGATGAGTTTACAGGAAAAGCAAATGTTATCCTCACCAAGGTTGTAAGAAAATAAAGAGGTACTTGCCAGTAATGGTGGGGGAAAATTGAGAAGAAAAGTTTGTTTCTGGTATTTCAAGCAGTATGTCACTCTTGAACATGACACTCCATCACATATCTATTTGGGTTGGGGAATCCATTTGTCTCACAGTTAATCAAACCTTATTGAAAGTATTCATTTGGTTTTGAGTATTATCGTTGAGTCAAATGCTGCCAAGCTGACATTTTGTCATGTCATCAATATGTTCAGGAGAAGTCCAAACCTCAGTTCAAATTACCTTGCAAATTGTATCCTTAAATCACACTGGTTGTCCTTGAATCAGTCCTTGCAAACTGTTCTTCAAAACTTGAAATGAGTTTCGTGTCGTAGGCTTTCCTATGACGGGTCGCTTCCTATCGAATTTAGCTCATTATCTAGGAAGTTGATCTAGAAACCTTCAGTACCTTGAAGCCTGCATGCCTTAATGGATTTTTTCTCACCTTTGACGATAGGTTCTCATCATTGGCCTTCGATCAAACGATTCTATGAGTGTTCTACTTCAGATTTCCTATTCACACTTCATAGATTGTACTGGGAGTACCTTGAGAGCCATTTTCATTATTGGTGGTTTCTCTCGCACTTGTTAACGGTTCACATCATTGACGGTAATCAAGTGGTTTCTACCATGTTTGACTTAAAGACATTTACTCGCATGGATAGATTCGTACTATGTCAAGAGATGGAGATCAAGACCCTCGATCTAGTTTCATCAATAGAGGTTGTGAGGAGTTTTGTATTCATGATTATACAAGGAGTTTTGTATTCATGATTATAC
The DNA here is from genome assembly GCA_000404065.3 of Pinus taeda. Classification (NCBI taxonomy): domain Eukaryota; kingdom Viridiplantae; phylum Streptophyta; class Pinopsida; order Pinales; family Pinaceae; genus Pinus; species Pinus taeda. The sequence continues at coordinate 141,359 of APFE031593297.1, forward strand.
AAAGAGTTTTATGTTTGATGGATGTGTCCATCCTATATCTACTTTGACATTATGTATTTCTATACTTTATTGTAAGACTTTTATGTTCTGAGTATGGGAATGCCCACCTGAGTGATGATTATTATATTGCATTGTAATCCTTGATTGATTGTTGTAGGTTTCCGACCATGATCTCTGATCCAATACTTGATATGATAAAGTACTTCAATCCTCAAACTTTTCTAACTTCTCATTTTAGGGGGCAATCTGTTACACTTCATTTTGTCACCATGACAAATAATCATCAAAATTGGATCTCTCACCATCCATCCAAGTGTCATGAAGTACTCCCTTGCAAGTCAAAAACTTATATACCTTTAATAAAGTGGAATTTCTAGATCTCTTGGTACAAAACACTGCTTTTGAGCATCTGCGATGTTTTGCTAAAGAAAAACCACACATGTGCAATTTCTTCCACTGCAAAAATACGCAGAATTGTGCTCTGTGTCTAAACAAAAACTGCGCAAGTCAATCAATAAAAAGTAAAAATAAAAAGTGAGATCTAGAAGCATTGTTGGGTGAATCATTCCTAACAGAAAGCCTCGAGCTCATGTTTATTTGAGCCTAACCTCATTTTTAATGGGACTAATTCCCATTCTTCAAGGAGTCCTCATCCCCCTTTTAGTGGATCTCATCCTTGGACTAAGGATCTCAAACTACTTCTTTTGGCCTATAAATCAAGCCATAGGTGGGAGAATTGAGGGAGGCTGCTAAGAGTAAGTTTATGCTGAACTAATTAGGTTGGAGAGCTTATCATTCTTAGAGAGGATTAAGATCAATGGGAGGAGCTTCACAACATTAAGGCATAGGTTTTGGAGCTCCTTTATGTTTCTAAAATTAATACAAACAAGCATTTCTTCTCACTTCATTGTTTAATGGATTAATTGATTAATTTCATGGATGGTTTAGGTTATTTATGTTTGTCCATTAAAATGATGTTTGTTACTAGTCTCCTTGATCACTAGTTTGAATTATTGAATAATTTATGCTACACATGCCTTTGATCCTTTGTTGTTTCCATGTGTGTAGGTCTAGATTCAAGCATGGGGGAGCTACACTAAAGCACAAAAAGGGATCTTCATCAAACATGTCGTAATAAGGTATGAATTTCCATTTCTCACCTTGTTAGATTATGATTCAAGGAAAGATAGATTCCGGGAAGGAATTAGCTTGATTGTCTATTTGTTTCTAGTTTCCTTTTAGGATCTAGGGAGATTTCTCTTGTCAGCAACAAGAATTTATTTGACTAACACACTGATGGGGTTCAAACCCACCCATCCCACATGGGATGACGCACCACGGGTGGTCCCGCATAACAAAAAAAATGGCGATGCTTATTTCTCAGTCTATAGAACCATTAATGTAGTCGAGCTAGATATGCCCACCATTATATTTATACTTGTTTAAATCTAATAGGCGAGCATATACATCCCCATCGCTTTAATGGGACTACAGCCTGTAAGATATTGGTTGCCATAACATATGCCACCGTTTTAAATGCGCCATCCACATTAGGCTATGCCATAACCTCATGTGCTTAACCAGTACACGCCAAGTCCGCCCGTCTTGTATAACCTCCATTGCATAAATGCGTGACCGTCGATTTCAAAATTATTAACGCCACCATTTATGGGTAATTGCTGATGGTTATACGCCGCTAAAATGTTGTTCCACCAATGATATAACAAACCAAAAACCAAACGATTATCAAACAAAACAAATGCACCCTATTTTAGATGGGCGAGGATTTGAACCCCAACCCAGTTGGAACCAAAACGCCCAAAATTACTAATAGGCCAACGACCTTACATTGGTATATCCGCCCATTTCAAATTTATTTAAACTCAACAATTCAGTCAATTGGGGGACCTATAGTGGAGAGTGGGGCGGAACAATGAGTTGTAGGAGGACAGAATCATGAGTCGGGGAATATGCTAAGATGCCAAAAAGATTCCCTTAGAGGGCCAGAGGTGCTAGTGTCAGAATTTGTCAAGCTTAAAATCATTTTTGCACAATTTCTCACTAGGAGTCCAACTGTGCAGTCAAAATATCCATATGAGAAACAAAAATTCAAGTGTCCAACAACAAGGAATCTTTGGTGAATCTTGTGGAATATAAAAGATTCCCTTGGAGGTTGATTTTTGACCAAGGTGGAATGATGCCGACTTTATAGTCATTTTTCATAGAATTTCACAAGGAGCGCAATGGTGTGCTTAGAATATTCATCCGAGTAGCAGATTTTTTAGCCATATTCAGGAAGGAATCTTTGGGGGAATCTTCAAGATTCCCGAGGGTCCAGAATTTGACGGTCTCAAAAAGGGGCAAATTTTACAGTCGTTTTACATGATTTTGCACCACAAATTCAGCGACGATGTCCATTCCAATATCTGGGATTTTCATTTTTCGGCCATCTTTGAAAGTGGAGGTAAATGATGCAGTTATGTCATGCTTTCTTTTGATTTGCTGAGATGATGTTTTTGTTGTTGAGATCCTTGATTATCATTATGTGGAGGGATACTTGTATGCCACATATTGTGATATTTTATTAGCTTCTCATGTTGATGGAGGATCCATTTGAGTGAGTGTTCTTATAAGATGTCTCGTGGAGAGACATGCCACTCTTTTTGAGGGAATTTTCCCATATGAGTGAGAGTTCCTAAGAGCGACTCATGCAGAGACATGCCACTCTAGTTGAGGGTATTCATCCTTGTAATGACAAATAACATACTATGTACATCATCATCATTTGCAACATTTGATGAAGCGACCTCCCCACTCTTGACACCTGGGCTTGACGTAACCCACAATAGGTGAACTCTGTTATTAATGTGTTTGTGTTCATGATTTGATGGTCATCTTTATGTTCCATCTTCTTTACAATATTCACATGTGTATTTTCATACTTTTTCATATGCAATTCTGATAACATCATAGAATTAAAAGATATTGGATAATTTCGGTAGCTAAAGAGACCCGGATCATCTGGACTTGTACTTCTCTATGTTTTTGTTTGTTTCCTACTTCACCTTGAAGATCCATCTCGAATGCACAACTGATTTATCTGGTGGTCGGGCCCACTTCCTAGACATTGTTCTTTACAATGGATTCATATTGCTCCACCATTGCATCAACCCATATAGGTTGCTTTGTTGTTTCCTCGAAAGATGATGGCTTAGTCTCTACAAGCTCAGTCATTAGAGCCATGTAGCCAGTGTACCGATCTAGTGACCTTCTTTTCCTGCACTGATTTGAAGGAGCACACACATTCTCCCTCACATCCTACATAAGTATCTTAGCTTCCCTGGTCCTTTTTCTACCTTCTCTGGATGGTTCTACTTGAGTTTTTGTCTCCACTCTCTGCTCCTCAATTTGTGCATCCTCCACAACTTCTTGAGTTTCATCCTTTAGAGCTAAAAGCTCCTCTTTTGGTGGGATTTTACTTGTCAAAAGAGCACCACATAGCTTTCTCCTCATCAAATTTTACATCCCTTCGCAGAAATGTCATTTTGAGGGATGACAAGTACACATGGTAGTTGTGGAGAGTTTCTTTGTAACCCATAAATACCCCCAATTCTGTTGTCGGCTCTAGCTTCTTCCTTGATTCTTTGGAGGCATGGAAGTAACTAAAGGCTCCAAAAATCCTGAAGTGCAATACATCCAAATTTCTCCTCGATAAAGCCTCCTCTGATGTAATCATGCCCAAAATCTGATGAGGACTCTGGTTCTGCAAATAGACTGTTGTGTTGCATGCCTCGGCCCACAAGTGCATCGGTAGGACTTGGTCATGCAACATCGCCTTTGTTTCTCCTAGAATGCTAGGGTTATTTCTCTTAGCTACCCCATTCTGATGTGGGTTGTGGGGTGCGGTCAACTCTCATCGAATGCCTTCTTTTGCGCAAAAAAATTTAAATTCATTCGACTTGCACTCACCTTTATTATCACTCCTGAGAGCCTTCAACTTCTTGCCAGTTTCTTTCTCAACTAGTGCCTTGAATTCTATGAACTTGGATAATATCTCATTTTTCTTTCGCAGGAAGAAGATCTAACACTTCTGTGAGAAGTCATTAATAAAAATGACAAAATATTTGTGCCTGGTCGTGGAGGCTGCCGAGAAAGATCCACAGACATCAGTGTGGATTCTTTCAAGGACTGCATGTGCTTTACTATCTTGATCACGAAATGTGGATTTTGTGTACTTACCCAAAGTACATCCTTTGCATACATCCTGCTGCTCAAGTGCTCCTTTGGGGAGGTTTATGGTTATCTGTTGCATGATCTTCAGGGGGCCATGATGCAAATGGCCAAGTTTTCTTTGCCAAAGTTCTCCGACATCGTTGATCTGCACCTTCTTCACCTTTATGCTTAATGCAACACAATCTTCCACATTTAGCTTATACAGGCTCTTCACACAAACCCTAATATGCTTCACCTATCCCATGGCTATGTGTCTCAGGAATGATTTTCCTTTGCTGAATATAACATCATAACCACAGTCTTCCAAAAGTACAATAAAAACAAGATTTTTCTTTAGACCTAGAACAAACATGACATTCTTGAGCTTAAGGAGGGAGCTTGAATCCCTCTGAAAGTTAACTGTACCAATCTTGGTCACATTATACCTTCCATTGCCCCCCATCTTGACGTGCATCTGTAAATATTTTTCTTCCAAGTCACTGAAAAAAATCTCTACACCTTGTCATGTGGAACAATGCACCTCAGTCCAAGTACCACACATTTCCCATCACTGCGCTGACCATGCATGCTATGAGGGTAAATCTAAGCTTGAACTGTGAAGCAAAGGCTTCACTTGCTGCTCCTCCTGAGGCCTTTTTGCTTGCCTTCTTGTGTGGACACTTCGTGGTATAATGCCTAAATTCATGACAATGGAAGAATTTCATTTTGGACAAATCTTTCTTCTTGCCCCCTTGACTAGATCCTAATTTGGATTGAGATTTATTCCCTTTTCCCTTCTTTTCCTTTCCATCCAAAGAAAATTTTTCTTCATCCTCGCCCTTGGATGAAGTCCCATATCTAGTATTCTACCTTATTTACTCATGTACCAAATCAGACCATAAGTGTTTCCAATTCGATAGTTTCTACCTCCCATTTACCGAATCTTGATAGCTATGCCAACTCTTGGGAAGGCCCAGAAGGGCTAGGCTTACCAAATCATCTTCAGGGAAAATAATACCAACCCTGCCAAGTTCATCACGACACTATGTAAACTTTCTCAGATACTGTGGAATTGTGTCATTCTTCTACATCTTGATACTTCAAAGTTTAGCCTTGAGCGCCAACTTCTTGTGGTCACTATTATTCTCAAACAATTATGTCAGTGATTTCCACATTGAAAACATAGTTTGTTTTCCATGGAGATTTGAGCCAATGTGATCCCGTACTCCCTCTAAGATTATTCTCCTCACCTTGGCTACATATTTCTTCCATTCAACAAGGTTCTGGGCATCAGATGTTTGTGTTTTTGCAAAATTTGACTTGATGTATTCTAGAAAATCAATGTCATCCAATACTACCTCCATGTGATCCTTCCATGCAACAAAACTAGAGGTGCCTTCCAAGGCATACTCTAGCTTTAGTCCATTGAAGGCCATCTTCTCACCTCTGAAGAAATCCTACCGAACTGATCTCCAAAATTGAATCTCCTAATAAACAAATTTTAATTCCTACTCTAATGTGAATCCTTCTCTGATACCATGTAGAAATTACGATGTAGATTTGCAACTGCTCATGAAGTTTTAATCAAAATCACAAGACACAAGCCTACTCTATTGCTATGCAGACATTAATTCACAATCTAGAACAAAAATCTTAGACATATAATAAGAAATAATACACATGCAACAAGTATTTTTCCCGATGAAAGAAAATTGCTAAAAACCCCAATGCCTTCTTACATTAAATCAAGAGAATATAGATGTATTGCAATTTCTTTGCTCAATTGAGCACACTCTACAAGTGCATAACCTATCTCTCTACTCATTGGAAGGCTCTAACCCATACTTATTCATAATTTTCCTTTGCTTGAGCTCCTATTTCCTTGCGTTCTTCCTTTAGAAATCAGGCCCCTATTATTTAGGAAATTCCTCAAATTGATTGCACAATTCTTTTGGGTTGATGCTCTGACTACATGCAACACCTATACACTCAAGACTAGCCTACAAATGATGTTACAGTGCCTTGGAATCTCCACTTTAACTGGGTAACTTGAATTATCTGCATGTGCTAGCTATTTTGGATTGATTGATCAGTTAACTGGATGATCATTGAGTTTGAATGAAGTCCCACTTCTTAACTAACCTTCCACTGGTTCCTCAAAAAGTTGGAACTATTTTATTTGAAAACAACCTAAGATAATTGACCTTGAATGCTACAAATTAGCAATCACACATGATGAACTGAACTCTAACTCCTCCAACTTGAATTTACCGATTAAAATGGGTGACACAAGCCATGTTACACGAGTTAACATCATCCAAGTTGTCTACTAATGTGGAAATTAGATTTTTATCAATTTAATCAAGGCAAAATCAAATTGAGCATTTCTTGCTGCATTTTTTAACAAATTTTCTTCATCCTCGCCCTGGGATGAATTTCCACCTCTGGTATTCTACATGATCTCTTCTTGTACCAAATTGAACCACAAACGTTCCCAATTTGGTAATTTATCCCTTCCATTCATTGAGTCCTGGTAGCTATGCCAACTCTTGGGAAGGCCTAGAAGAGTTAAACGCACCAGGTCATCTTCTGCAACATTCATACCAACCCTCCAAGCTCATCACAAACTTGGTTAAATCTGTTGAGATACAGTGACATAGTTTCATTCTTATGCATCTTAATATTTCAAAGTTTGTATTTGAGGGCCAATGTTCTATGGTCATTCCTATTCTTGAATATATCTGTTAGTGCCTACCACATTCCGAAAGTATTTTCTTTCCCATATATATTTGAGACAATGTGGTCTCATTCTCTCTCCAAGATTATTCTCCTCACCTTGGCTACATCTTTCTTCCATTGGGATAGGTTCTAGGAATCTATTGATGCTGGTTTTTCAATGTTTGTCGTGACATATTCTAGCAATTTTTTGTCATCAAGCACCACCTCCATGCGATCCTTCCATGCAATGAAATTTGAGTTGACTTCTAAGGCATACTCTAATCTCAATTCATTGAAGGTCATCTTCCCAACTCTAAAGAGATCTTGATACACTGAAGATGAAAATTCAAATCTCTTGTGGAGCAACCTCGAAATCCCTGTTCTAATGTGAATCATTCTCTGATACCATGTAGAAATTTGGTGATAGAATTGCAACTGCTCAAAAACTTTTAATCTAAATCAAGAGACACAATTCTACTATACTAATATGTAGAATTCAATTCATAATTTAGAACAACAATCTCAGACATGAAATAAAAAATAACACACATGCACATTATTTTTTCTAGGGGAACCCAATTAGGAAAAACCTCTCAAGCCTCTTTGCATTAATCAGATGAATATAGATGTATTACAATTGCTATCTCAATTTGAGCTCAACCTGCAAATGAATAACCTATCTCTCTACTCAATGAGAAGCTCTAACCAAGACTTAGTCAATTTTCGCCTTTTCTTGAGCTCCAATTTCCTTGCGCAAAGCATGAGGAATTATGCCCTATTTTTTAGGAATTTTCCTCCAATTGATTGTGCAATTCCCTGTTGGCATTATGATGCATGTGTTGTACTTGATGGAAACCCTCTCATAGAAGATCATATCACTTATATACATTCAGATGAATCCACAGAAGAAATATCAGATATAACAGAATACTTGGATCAGATGACAGTTCACAAGTAAGATTTGCCATCAAGTCCAAAGGGGGAGATTGTTGGCATTATGGCTAAAGTGTTGTTCTTGATGGCAACCCATACAGGTGATAGATCACTATACAACAGGTCAGTAGCAGAGATTGATGATCAACTCTCAAATATTGAATAAAATAAGGAGTACGCAGGCACACCGTACAAAAGGTGCGGGCACGCAGGCATGCAGGCATGTCTTATATAAAATGCGTACATACCCGCAGGTTACCCGTTCATGAGGTGCGTACCCTTAGTTCACTTACCTCAAGGCAGAGAAAAGCACATGTGGGGTTTCTTATGTTTAACTCTTGGTATTTAGCTGACGAAATTGTGTTATTATGGTTTTGGCCCGTGGTATTGATCCATGATTTAAGGAAGAGCTTGCCTATATAAAGCAAAGGAGATCATTTGGCTTGAGCATGCTTTTGGGTTGAACATCTTATGTGAGCTAGATCTGCAATACTATGAATCTCTTGGGAGTAATGTCTAGATCTAAATAAGGCGAATCTGCTGATGGGTTGAGATCACTTCGGCGCATGATCAGATCTGTAGATCTGATAGTCTGGGTTATTCTTGAAGTCTTGAAATTATCTATACCCGCAGGCACGCAAGTGCAGTGAAAGAAAAGCGCGGAGATATGCAGGCGCAAAAGCGCTGTAGGTGCGGAGGTCCGCGGCGCCACAGAAGGCGCGAGTGCGGAGGTGCACGGCGCCACAGAAGGCGCAGTTCCAGAGGTGCGCGGCGCCACAGAAGGCGTAGCTGTGGAGGTGCGCGGCGCCACAGAAGGTGCAGCTACGGAGGTGCGCGGCGCCACAGAAGGCGCAGCTGCGGAGGTGTGCGGCGCCACAGAAGGCGCAGCTACGGAGGTGCACGACACCACAGAAGGCACAGCTGCAGAGGTGCGTGGCGCCACAGAAGGCACAACTGCGGAGGTGCGCGGCGCCACAGAAGGCGCAGTGCGGAGGTGCGCGGCGTCACAGAAGGAACAGGTGCGGAGGTCCGTGGCGCCATAGAAGAACAGTGCGTACTTGTACGCAAGCATTACATGGGCGAAGCTGTGTACTTCTCTTGAAATCAATTTAGCTATCCATGTTTATCCTTGCTGTGTTCTGGGTGTTGAAGTGATGTCTGGTTTCTGGTATTATGAT
>APFE031593305.1:0-31044 GCA_000404065.3 Pinus taeda
ATAAGAGAACAAGAAAAACTATTACACCTTGGTCTTCTTAATCTTGGAAACTCTTCCAAGAAAGCGTTAGCCGCCCAGCAGCAACCAAATTTAAAGAATCCTAAGAAGTCATATCCGAAAAAGAATGGTCCTAAACCAAACAAGGGTCCTAAGAAAACTCAGCCTCAAAATGAAAGATCACTTCAGCAAAATGATAAGACCAATAAAAACAAATGGAAGAAGACTGATAGACATTGTAACTTTTGTAATCGAGATGGCCACTTAGAATCTAAATGCTTTAAGAAGATGGAAGCCTTGGAAGCCGCAATGAAGAAACATAACATCCATCTGGAGCATTCTTCTACTTCAACTTCAACTTCATCTTCAGGAATGGCACTTTCTGCATGTCGTTGTCAATCATCTCAGTCTGGTTATGCATTAAATGTATCTTCTTCTTCTCATTCTCATGAGTGGCTCATTGATTCTGGAGCCTCTTATCACATGGCCAAAAACAAAGCCATGTTTTCTTCTTTACATGATTGTAACACCAAAAATATATATGTTGGTGATGGTAGATCTCTTAATGTTGTAGGGACTGGAACTGTTCATCTAGAAAATGGTCAGTTTAACGATGTATTATGTGTTCCAACCTTATCCAGCAAACTTCTATCTGTATATCAGATAACTCATTCAGGTGAAGGTAAAATTGTTGAATTTTCACCTCATGATGTTGTAATCAAGGATCTAAGAGATCCTAAACAGATTCTAGCTACTGGTATTGCTGATGATTCCACAAGGTTGTATAAGTTTCACAACTTTGGGTCATCAAATCTTCCCTCAGTATTTGTTGCTCATAATGATGAAGTGAGCAAACTTTGGCATGAGCGATTTGGTCACTTAAACTATCGCTCCCTTCAGCATCTATGTAAAGAAAATATGGTGACAGGTCTCCCTATGGTATCTTGCAGAGATGGTGTTTGTTCCGGATGTGTACTCGGAAAACATCATCGGGACAGTTTTGAAAAACGTGCCTCTTGGCACGCCTCAGCCCCCTTACAGCTTGTGCACAGTGATTTATGTGGTCCTCTTCCTGTTGCTTCATTCTCTGGCTGCAAGTATTTCTTAACTTTCATTGATGATTTCTCCAGACGCACTTGGGTATACTTCTTAAAACTCAAGAGCGAAGTATTTAACAAATTTTTGGCCTTCAAAGCCTTTGTTGAAAAACAATCTGGACATCAAATTCTTAAGCTAAGAACTGATAATGGTGGAGAATATGTTAAAAACACATTCATCAACTTTTGCACCGAAAATGGAATTCAAATGGAACACACTGTTCCATACACTCCACAACAAAATGGTGTAGCTGAAAGGAAAAATCGCACCTTAAAGGAAATGGCTAATTGTATGCTGCAATCTAAAGGACTCAGTCTTAGTTTTTGGGCCGAAGCAATTAATTGTGCAAATTATATAATAAATCGCACTCCTTCTAAGGTTCTAAAGAATATCACTCCAGAAGAAGCTTGGAGTTCCATTAAACCAGATGTAAGTCACTTTCGTATTTTTGGAAGTGAAGCATGGGCCCATATTTCAGATGAAAAGCATAAAGCTTTAGAACCTAAGAGTGAGAAATGTACTTTTGTTGGATATTCTGAAGATGTAAAAGGTTATAGACTTATTCCATTTAAGTCCAAAAAAGTTATCATTAGAAGAGATGTAAAATTTGATGAAAATAAATCGGCCTGCGAGCCTAGTCCGGCGGATGTGCCACCTCTTCCTATCTCTTCTACTTTTGAAAACTTTCTTCTTCAGATGATGAAAGTGAGGATGACAATCCTCCCCCACCTTCTCAGGATCCTCAACTTCCAAGATGGGTCCGTGCTACTCGGGATGCAGCAGGTGATCTTGCCGGTGATCCTACAGATCAGCGACGTACACGTTCTCAGTTTGAACGAGCCTCTTCTTTACTGGCTCAAGCTCCAGTAAATCATGATCCTGACACTTTTGCAGAAGCTTCAGGCCATCCACATTGGGAAGCAGCTATGAATGAAGAATTTCATTCATTGTTGGCAAATGATACATGGGATCTTGTTCCTCTACCAAAGGGACGCAAACTTGTTAGATGTAAATGGGTTTACAGAACCAAGTATGGACCAGATGGGAAAGTTGATAAACATAAAGCTCGTCTTGTTGCTAGGGGCTTTTCACAGGTTGAAGGCATTGACTACACTGAAACCTTCTCCACTGTTGCCAAAATGAACTCTATCCGCCTTGTTCTTTCCCTTGCTGCCTCTTAAAAATGGGAAGTCCATCAGATGGATGTTAAATCTGCCTTCTTGCATGGGGACTTGCATGAAGAAATCTATATGGAACAACCCATTGGCTTCATCCAAACAGACTCCAGCCTTGTATGTCGACTTAATAAATCTCTTTATGGTCTTAAGCAAGCTCCTCGGGCTTGGTATGCCAAAATGGATAGCTTTCTTTTAGAATCTGGCTTTTCTAGGTGTTATTCTGACAATACTGTCTACACCAAGAAAGTGGGCAACTCTTTTATCATCCTTGTTCTTTATGTTGATGACCTTATTCTTACTGGTAGTGATCCCAACCTTATAAACCATGTGAAGTCCAGCCTTAAAAAGAAATTTGAAATGACAGACTTAGGACACTTACACTATTTTCTCGGTGTTCAAGTCTTGCAATCCAAGGAGGGTATTTCCCTTTCCCAGTCCAAGTATGCTTGTGATATTCTTCGTCATTTTCACATGGAAGATTGTAAGCCAGCTCCTTCTCCCTTTCAGTCTGGAGTCAAACTTTCAGTCTCTTGTAATTCTCCTGAAGTTGATGCTACCTTATACCGTCAACTTGTAGGAAAACTCTTGTATTTAACCCATACTCGTCCTGACCTTTCCTTTGCTGTTGGCCTTGTTGCTCGTTTTATCCAAAACCCCCGTGAAAGTCATTGGAAAGCAGCTAAAAGAATACTTCGTTATGTTCGAGGTACAGTACAGTTTGGGATTCATTACAGTGCCAAAGCAGCTCCTCTATTAGTTGGTTTCACTGATTCTGATTGGGCTGGTGACGCTGATGATCGGAAGTCTACTGCCGGTTATGTCTTCACTCTTGGTTCAGGACCTATTACATGGGCTTGTAAGAAACAGGCTGCCATTTCTCTTTCGTCGGCAGAAGCAGAGTATCGTGGTGCCGTGGAAGCTAGTAAGGAAGCCTTGTGGCTTCGTCAGATCCTATCAGAATTTGGCTTTGAGCAGCAGCATCCGACTACACTTTGGTGTGATAATCAAAGTGCCATTCAGCTTTGCAAAGATCCAGTTCAGCATCAGCACAACAAACACATTGAACTTCACATGCACTTCATCATAAAGCTCATTCATGACCATGTTCTTGAAGTGTAATATTGTTCAACAGATGATCAGGTTGCAGACATCTTCACAAAGGCTCTCACAGAGGCAAAGTTCACTAAACTTCGATATAAGCTTGGAGTTCAGGAAGTTGTCACTAAGGGGGGATAGGCTCTAGTGCCTCCTTCCTTCTCCTATTGTGTCATATTTGTAAATCCTTCAATCCTATCCCAAGGTGTTCTTAAGGGGGGATGTTAGGATATTCCGACACATAGGAAATAGTTAAGTTCAACTTGGTCTAGTATAGAGTTAGGTATAGAGTTAAGTAAAGTGTGTTTCTTTACCGTTGTACATTTTGTAACTTACAATCCGACGGTCACGATATGTAGTGATCCGACGGTTCATTCTCTCCTCGGTATTACCGACACTTGATCCGTGGCTTAACACCTGATTGGTCCATGAATTCTATTAAAGCGCATGGAGGGTCATTTGTAGGTTAACCGTGCATGAGAGAAGCTTATGTAAATTTTCATTCTTTTATTAATAAATTGCCTGTAGTAGCCACGTTGGCGCAGGCCGGGGACTGTTTCCCTCTCTAAGGGTTTTAACCACGTCAAAATACTGGTGTATTGATCTGTGATCTGTTTGTGAGCGGTGTCCTTTTGGTGTTCTTTCTAAGGAACTTACCCTGTAAATTCCTACAACTAGTACCTCATCAAATCGAAGAATGTACCAATAAAAGAGGTGACATGGGAAGATGAGTTTTCCATGTAGAAACACGTGTAGTTAGTCAAGTGTTTAAGAAAACACTTGTTTGAAGGGGGGGATCCTATCAATTCATATATAAGCCTCGTGTTAAACCTAAAACCCCTTATTAATCCATGGCTATGGTGTTGTTACATTTCTATTGTTATATTATTATTTCGTTTTACAATTACATTTATGTCATTTCATTATAATTGTCCCTTTTGTTTCCTATACATATACTAAGGAGAGCTATTCTTAGGATAATAAAATATTTTCTTATACATTGTATTCATTGTAAAAGGGTGTTTACCCCTCAAAGTGGATTTTAATTATTGGTTTCTTATCATTTTTAAGTCACAATATTCATGACATAAATATTCAATCTTTGGTAGAGGAAAGGGAAATCATAGACCCATCAAAAATACTAGAAAAGGGGATCAAGATAATATTGAAAGCTTACTTTCAATCATAAATAAATATAAATTGTCACTTCAAAGGTAATAAAATTCTTGGTTTCTCTTATCTAAGAGTCAAAAAAGTGAACAATAAGGAAAATATGAAATCAAATTGATAGGGAAGAAAAAAGGGTAAAATATCAGCTAAACAAATCATTTAGGATATTGGGGGAAATATTATAAACTCTAGTAGGATAATAATAGTTATAGGGTCCTACCAACCAACCTCCATCAACAAACAATTAAATTTATCACATGGAATACACAGTCTAAATGGAAAATCCAAGCACAAAATCCTAAAGGATAAAATTCTGATTCAAAAACCAACTATTGTAATGCTTCAAGAAACCAAATGTATGGATGATCCAATCTCCAATATTAGCTAGATAATATGGAAAGGATGTAAATTTATTTTCATAGATGCAAGGGTAGCCTCAAAGGGTCTAGCTATTATATGGGATCCTAAGTAAATTAACCTTTCATATTTCATAGCCATGCAAAGAATCATTTAGCCAATGGAAGTTTGGGTTAGAAAATTTTGGTTATATCACCAATGTATATCGCCCTAACCTTTAAGGGGAAAATTTAACCATTGTAAGAAACCTCAAAAGAAGGTATGATTTCTTAGCAAATATATGCTAGATAATTAGAGGGAATTTTAACCTAATAAACCCCTAGTTGAAAAGAAAGTGGGACTTTGTAGCTTGGAGGATGAATCTTCCAACTTCAAGGACCTGATCGAAACCCCAAAATTGGTGGATATGGAAACTAATAATGGGATTTGTACTTTGAATAATCAAATGTGGGAAAAAAAAATGGTGTTGGTTTGACTAGACAATTTTTAGTGTCTAGGTCCTTGGTTGTTATAGGGATGATTATGGAAGCAATAATTATACCAAGCTAGGCTCAAATCACTCATTGATATGTTTGAAGTTTGATTAACAAGGTATTCATTTAAAAAACCATTCCAATTTGAATCCTTATCGATCAAGTGTAACTCATTCAAACAAAATATAAAGAAGTGGTGGACGGAGGTTCCAATAATTAAGGGAAAGCTCATGTAGAATTTTCAACAATGACTTAAATTGTCAAAACTTGCATTAAAATATGGAGGAAAAAGGAATTCAACAAAATCCATGAATCTAAAGACTAGTTATCCATATAAATCAAAGATATCCAATAACACACAATGGAGGAAGGTAAAATAGAGGATCATAGAAAAAAGGAAGGAAAAATAAAGGCAAGTTGGATGAAAGAAAAAAATAAAGAGGAAATACTTTGGAAATAGAAATTTGAATTAAATCATTGAAGAAGGAGAAATATATACTAAATCCCTCCATAGATCCATGATCCACTTTAGACAATAGAATATAATTTCTTGCATCAAAGGCACACAAGGGAACAAATTAGAGAATTGTGAAGACATTGAAGAAGGACGTATTCCTTCTACAAGTAGCTACTTATAAAACTTGCTCATGATCAAAGAGTAGGGATAAGAAAAATTACTCAAAATATTTTTTTCCCTTATTACTCCTAGAAATAATGCCTTCTTATTAAGTGAAATTTCCATAGCATAGTTTGAAAAATCCATAATGGAAATGTAGAAGGGTAAGTCTCCTAGTAGACTAGATGGTTCACAATAGTTTTTATTTCAAATCTATTCGTTGATCATAAGGAATTATGTGTGGGAACTAATAGAAATTCAACAATAATTTCTTCTATTTTCTCAACCTTAAATGCTACTTTCATAACTTTAGTTCCTAAAGATAACAAAGGTAGAATCCATCCTCTCATAGACCCATATATTTATGCATTGTCATCTATAAAATAGTCTCCAACTTCATTTCCAATAGTCTCAAACCATTTTTATGCAAACTCATATCTTATGAGCAAAACAAGTATGTTGAGGGAAGAGAAATCTTAGACAATGTCTTGTTAGCTCATGAGCTC
The DNA here is from genome assembly GCA_000404065.3 of Pinus taeda. Lineage (NCBI taxonomy): Eukaryota > Viridiplantae > Streptophyta > Pinopsida > Pinales > Pinaceae > Pinus > Pinus taeda. The sequence continues at coordinate 6,491 of APFE031593305.1, forward strand.
ATTCATTCTCTAAAGACAATAAGAAAACCTAGGATGTATTTAACATTTAAGAGGACCTTGGCTTGAAAACTCTCACCAACAAGCCTCTTGGGAGGTCCTGTTAGAGCCTAGATCGACCTCAGGCTGAATGGAGGCAATCCTAGGATAACCACAAACCATGCTTAACCTGGTAGCTAGCCCTATCAGGTCGGGAAAGGGATATCTCCTTATCAATATTAGTTAGGATGATTGCAATTACAGCTTGAGATGACTAAATTGAAATTAGATTTTAGGCTAGGTATAGTAGCTCTATGGTTTTTGGTTGATTTTGATGGTTGGTTGCTAGATCAAATGGAGCAGGCATCTTGGGTTCGGGAAATCAAGTCAGAATTGCAGACACGTTTTGTGGGGCGAGATAGATAAGTGTTTATGCACTTGGAATTAAATGAGATGGTTGATTTAAGACTGCTGCAAAGACCATGAATCCTCTTCAGACTATTGAAAACATTAAAAAACTAAATGCATTCCCAAGGCAAAGCACTGTTATGAATGTATTTTGCCTATTTCTCTTGATTCATTTAGTTTAGAAGAATGGAAAGATTTTGAAACATATAATGCATAAGAATAACTTATTACAGAAGAAGAAACAATAAAAAAACATAGTATCACAAGAATCCCACAAAAATAGCTGCAAAACCTGGTTTTATTCCTTGCCAATCTGTTGTAGTGATGTACAATGAAGCTCAAATCATCCACAAGAGTCCAACCTTTTCAAATGATTAAGAAAGTACATAATATAGGCATCAAACCACCTATGCTAGCCATCAGGGGTCAAATCCATGAGAAAAGGAGTGGTTTCAACCATATCTAAACTAAGAATAGGAATATAGGCAGTGGAACAACTTGCCTCTAAAACCATGGAAACCAATTCATTCCAGCCCCAACCACTTCAAAATGATGAATTTACCCCCAAGAGTCATTTTGTAATTATATTTAAATCCCAAAGAATCAATTACATTCATAGATTTACCTAAAAAGAGCCCAAAATTCCAATTACAAAAAATCTAGGCGAAATTTTGACTTTGGAGCCAAATTGGTAATTTTCGTCCAATGCGCAGCGCTCGTGATCCAATCCACAACGCTTTTGCCAAGCCAGCTTTGGGGACCTTCCTAGTGTCTAAATTGGGTGTAGGATAGCTCATTAGAAATCCTGTCAAGTCTACTTATGGGAAGAACTTGAATTTCTGGATTTGGATGTCATTTGCCCCCTCAAAAATGGAATCTCCCAAGACTGCTTCCTGTGTGTCAAAAAAGTGGCAGAGAGGTCATTTTTTTATGGTTTTTGGGCCTTTAGGTGACCAATATCTGCTCCAAACTTGATGAAACGTTTTGGGTTTGCTTGATTTTCATGTTGAATCCAAAAATGCAAACCATTCTCTCAAAGGATGCTCCAGTCAAAAGTGCAGTGCCACCTATTGGGTTTTCCTGTGTTTCACATTTCAAAATTTGAAAATTGCAAAATTTTCCCAAAATTGTCCCAAATTTGGTACAAGGCACCCTCAAGCACTACTATGATGAGCAAATGAGGCATCAACAAGAATTTCTAATTTGTTTTTCTCCTTTTTGCTTCTCAAAATTTTCCTCAACCTTGCCTTTAGCTTTCTCGTTCTTATATTGCATATCTTATTTTGGGTTAAATAGTGATCAGCCATGTGGTGAAGCATTTTCTTCTCTTTATTGGCCTTCTCAAGCATCTTCTCAAGTGAATGTTCACCCTCTCTAACCAAGCTTCTCGGTCATTCTCAATTTCTTTCTCAATGGAGGTCATCTTGCCCTTTGCTCTCTTTGCCTCTTTCCTTTCTTCCCTAATCATTTGCAATTCAATAATAGCTTGTTTATCAGTTAATTGCTTGTTTTCCTCCTCAAGGTATTTGATTATCCGCTTTGCTCTTTCTAAATTAACTGATAGGGCTTGAATGTCAGCCTCTTGTTCCTTGATGATCAAATCCTTGACACTCCTTGGATTTTGAGCATCCAAGTCCATGACATTCACCTCTAGTGCCACCTCATGGTCCACAAGGACAAAATATATCTCTTTCCCCTTACTAGGATCATCCTCATGCATCTTTTTCTTTCCTTTTATCTCTGCCCTTCTGTTGCTGCCCAACCTGTACTTTTTCAGCTGGAGAAGAAAGAAAAGCCCCTTCCACTCCTAGTGGAGATAGAATTTTCCTGTGGACTGTAGATGAAGGTGAGACCCCTTCCACCCCTTGTGGCTGATAGGGCTTGAATGTCAACATCTTGTTCCTTGATGATCAAATCCTTGACACTCCTTGGATTTTGAGCATCCAAGTCCATGACATTCACCTCTAGTGCCACCTCATGGTCCACAAGGACAAAATATCTCTCTTGGCCCTTACTAGGATCATCCTCATGCATCTTTTTCTTTCCTTTTATCTCTGCCCTTCTGTTGCTGCCCAACCTGTACTTGTTTAGCTGGAGAAGAAAGCAAAGCCCCTTCCACTCCTGGTGGAGATAGCATTTTCCTGTGGACTGTAGATGAAGGTGAGACCCCTTCCACTCCTTGTGGAGATAGTACTCGCCTAGTAGCTGCAAAAAGCCTCCTAGTGCCTCTCTCATAGGTGACAAACATTGGCACTCCCAACGTCTCAATTTCTTTGACTTGTTCATGTCCTGAAGGTCTACCTTCCTCCTAATGCATTGATGAGAATATTTGAGGACCTTTGAAAACCTCATGAGAAATGAAGGTTTCCCATAGTATATTCAGTCTATTCAACTGATGCAACACAATGATCTTGATTAGAGAGAAGCGGTAGATGTTATTCATTTGTTGGGGATATGGCTTTTTCTTGACATAGTGTGCTATCTTTTCAATATTCTGGAACATGAAGAAAGGAAGATCCATCATTCTCACTCTAGTAAAATGCATCAATAATCTAATGTGGTAGGCGTACAACCGTGAAAACCTACCTTCACAAGTAAAATATTTAATGATGATCTTCATGAGTGGGGCAAACCTGTCCTGCAAGTTTAAATGGAAACACTCTTTTCAGCTCGCTGAGGCATGCAGCCTTGATGTAAGGCTCATAAAATTCCCTGTTAATGTACTGCCCTTTGTTCCATTTTTTGCCTATGTATGGAATGCCTATAGTCTCTGAAATAATAGTAGGTGATAGAGTGAAAGTAACTCCAGCAAGTTGTACTTCATTATTGTCCAGGTGTGTCACAAATAGCCTTGCTAATTCATGGTGGAATTTGACCCTCTCCACCATTTCATAGAAATCATAACAAGGCTGATGCTTGAAACATGTGATGGCAAATGGACAGGCAAGTAATTCCTTGAGGCTCATGGGCTCCTCCCTGGTTATCTTCCCTCCTTTGTGAGGTCTTCATGGCTGTAATTTTTTTTCCCTAGAACTGTGACTGAGGGTCTCTTCCCCAGTTCCATAATCACTGTCCATTGGCTTGATTGACTGTAAATGCTAGTGAGGAAAGAAAGGTAGTGTGGGTGAATGATGAGTATGAAGAGATTTTCAAAAGAAAGAGAATGAGTGGGATGGAATAGGGATATGAGTGAGATTTGATGGAGTGTAGGGTTTAAGGGAATATTCTATGAAGGGAAAAAGTAGGGTCTTAAGAATTTATGGTATAGGGGTTGTGTATGTAAGTAGGGTTTTAGGGAGTGTCATGTGAGGGAATGGGAAAACATGAAGAAAAGAACCTTAGGGAAGTGTGTGTAGGGGTTATGTTTTTAAGGAACAATCACCAAGTATAGAAAAATACAGCTATTTAAACAGTGAACTATGGAAAAACTTGCTTTAATAAAAGCTAGGGTTTCAAAAGAGCTAAGCACAAGAATTCCTTATCGCAAGAGCAGCAATAATACTTACATGTAAAGGGGAGAAATATTTTCAAATTGGAAGAAGTTTGAGCGATTTTGGCTTTGTTTGAGGGTTTTAGCACTGTGTGGGTAGTTTCCAACAGGTGCGGAGTGCCCTCCAACAGGTGTGTAGTGCCAAATGAATGCGTAGCGCCTTTGTTAATTTTCATTGCGAGAAACCATCCAATGCTCAACGCTGATCCAATGTGCAGCGCCAAGCAATAGGTGTGCAGCGCCTGAGTTTTTCTCCAATAACACCACGACTTGTTTCTTTTTGTCAAATGACAACTTAAAATCGCCTTTTGGATTCTCCTTAGCACTTTGAACTTCACAATGAGGTTATATGAGAGATGAAAAGCCTTTTATACTTTTTAACTCTTTTGATTTTTCATTTAACATAACCCACTTTCTAATGTTTGTTTGCTTCCCTGAAATACTCTGTTTTAGCTGATATTTGACTTTTGGCATGTTCATAGGTGGAATGATGCTCATATCTTTGACTTTTGTAGTGGAAGGAGTTGACCAAGTTGGAAAGTGACCAAGAGAAGCATATGAATAGTTGTTACATATAGGAACCATAAAATTACATTGAATTACATGAAGTGAAATAATAAAATGCAACTACTCTGCTCTTTTAACTCAAAACAAGTTTTGAGTTTAAAGAGATTTATTTAGTTTACAAACAAAGAAATTATGATCTTTTACACTCTGGTTAACCTCCTCATGTGCCTGCTGACATTTATTTTTCATGTGAATGACCATGGTGAAAAACCCTAAGACCTAGTGAGACTAAAGTATAATACTTATTTTTATAAATGATGTGAACAAGAATGACTATGAATGACTGAAAAAATATGTGAAATAGGCCAGGAGGTATATAGCATGAGGGGTAAATGAAATGAAACCCTACCATTAACTGATCCATGACCTAATGGAGTGCAGCTCATTAGGACACCTAATATGAAATGCAAAAGATAAAGTTGATCAGTGATGGCAATGTGAAAGCACTGACACTAACATTGGCTCCAATGGAGATGGTAGCTCCTTGGAGGTGCCAAGAACTATAGATCTCTGGAAAAAGTAGACTAGTGCCTCTTCCATTGGGCATGGAGTCAAAATCTCAAACTAAAATGCATGACTCAAAATTGACAACTTGACAACACAAACTGACTCTGAAAGTATCTTGAAACTGACTAAAACAAAAAATGACTCAAGACTTACTTAACTGAAACAAGTACTAATATTTTTAATGGCAACAGACCATCGAGATTTGAGGGCTTCAAATCATGATGAAAACCACTTGCCTACTAATGAAATATGTACAATCATGTGAAGTGGGCCTTCCAATGTAACCAATCTAGCAGATGGCTACTTACTGAAATTTTGCTCTCACTTTCCCCGAGTAGGTAGAATGATGTACATGTAGGCAACTCACAATAACAACTGAAACCAAGGCTTATGCTAACGAACCAGGCAACATTTATCTTTTCTAATGCTTACAAAATAATGCCGAAGGGATCTTGAAAATCCTAAAGCACTAGCCCAGCAGCAAAAATACAAGTACTCCCTTCATTCTGATCTGAGAGAACAGCTGGTTGCTGATTGATAGGAAGGCATAGAGAAGTATAAGCTTCTGCTATCTGAGTGTTGGTTGTAAATTCCTTGACCATGAGAAATTCTGACTTGAATTCTGGCATACTGTCTCTCTCGGGCTCATACTCCTCAATTTCATGGTCTAGGTCATTCTTAAACAGAAAACAATCTTCAAGATTATCAAACATGACAGCCTTATCATTTTCATGAAGGAAAACAATATATGTTCATTGATCTATAAATCTAATTTCAAGACTGTTATCATTTTCAAAAGTGGAAGAAGCTTCACTAACACCTACTTGACTATGTGAACACTACAAACCTTCGTTAGCTTGGGCTATAACTTGACCTTTAAGGAGTTGATCAATCTCATCTTCAGACAAAGGATATAATACTTTTTGTTTTCTTTTGCTCAAGCAATTATTGACTTCTTGAAATAACATTTCAAAACATGAAAAACCTGAATGACAATCCTCAATTCCCTGGTCTTCTGAAATTTGAGAACATTGTTGATCATATTCATATGACATGGCAATCAAATTGTCATGTTTCTTATCGCACTCATTAGTCATATGAGGGAAAATTTCAGATAGTTCTTGAAACTCAAAACTAACACTTCTATCATTTACCAGTGAGTTATCCAAAGAAGATTTTTCACTTACTTGAACAAAGAACTCATCTTGTTTTTCATAAAATCACTAGATTACGTCCTCGTGAAGGCTTTGTTCTAATGAAATGAGAACACTTGGGTCAATAACTTTGTATTCTTCTTTCTAGATGATCTCAACAATAGAGCCCTCCTTCATGGGATTCAAAACAAGATACTCTTCATCATCACTATCTGAATCTAGATCTGAATTAGCCAACTTAACTTTATCACAATCTGAAATGGAAACTTGATTTCCTTCCATACTATCATCTGCTATGAGCATATTTGAAATAAGTCCTTCTCTTTCATCATTTTCCATTGTACTTTGATCCTGCTACAAATTTTACTGAGAATCTTGATAAGTATCCTCTAAGCTCTCTTTATGCTGCTGAAATGGATTTTCATACAGGGCTTCCATGATCTCATCGTCCATGAAGTCATCATCTTCATAAACTTTCTCAATATTTTCAATAAAACTATAAGCATGTCTACAATAGTTCTGAACTAAATTTAAGGATGGATAATATTCTTTATACCTTTCAAAGAACATGGCATGAAAATCTTTTAAACAATAAATACTAGCAGGCGGCAAACTTTCATACCAAGATCGAGCTTCACCTTCTAGAGTGGCCATGAATATCTTCATCAAGTAGTCTTCAGGAAAATCAACCTTCAACTTGCAAATATGCATGTGAAATCTAACCAGATGTAAAGCAGCATCATTCCTATCATCATCTTTAAACGTAGTCAAATTCCTTTGCCAATCTACCTTAGGAATTTTATTTGGGAAACCTAGAATGTGATCTCGGCTCATGGGAGCATACCTTCAATCCAACTAATCTATTTTAATAACAATGAATTCACCAAGAAATTCTTCAGGCTATTGATTCTTGAAGAGTAGAGTTGCCATAAAAATTTTGAACCTTGGGATTCTTCAACACTAGAGTTGCTAGGTGAATGATTTCAGCCTTCCGGTGTTTGATCGTTATCCACCATCAACAATCAGATTTAAACTTGATACATTTTACTGAGGAAAATAAAACTACATTCCCCAGTATGGTCGCCACTATGTTAGAGCCTAGATCGACCTCAGGCTGAAGGGAGGCAATCCTAGGATAACCACAAAACACGCTTAATCTGGTAGCTAGCCCTACCATGTTGGGAGAGGGCTCTATCCTTGTCAATCTCAATTAGGATGATTTCAATTACAACTTTATATGACTGAATTGAAATTATATTTTAGGCTAGGTATAGTATCTCTATGGTTTTTGGTTGATTTTGATGGTTGGTTGCTGGATCAAATGGAGCAAGTAGCTTGGGTCCGGGAAATCAAGTCAGAATTGCAGGCATGTTCTGTGGGGTGAGATAGATAAGTGTTTATGCACTTGGAATTGAATGAGATGGTTGATTTAAGACTGTTGAGCGGCTGAGGAGGGCATGCAAAGACCATGAATCCTCTTCAAACTACTGAAAACATTAAAAAACTAAATGCATTCCCAAGGCAAAGCACTGTTATCAATGCATTTTGCATATTTCTCTTGATTCATTTAGTTTAGAAGAATGGAAAGATTTTGAAACATATAACACATAATAATAACTTATTACAAAAGAAGAAAAAATACAAAAACATAGTATCACAAGAATCCCACAAAAATAGTTGCAAAACCTGTTTTTATTCCTTACCAATCTGCTGTAGTGATGTACAATGAAGCTCAAATCATCCACAAGAGTCCAACCTTTTCAAATGATTAAGAAAGTACATAATATAGGAATCAAACCACCAATGCTAGCCATCAAGGGTCGAATCCATGAGAAAAGGAGTGGTTTCCACCATATCTAAACTAAGAACAGGAATATAGGTAGTGGAACAACTTGCCTCTAAAACCATGGAAACTGATTCATTCCACCCCCAACCAATTCAAAATGATGAATTTACCCCCAAGAGTCATTTTGTAATTATATTTACATCCCATAGCATCAACTACATTCATAGATTTACCTAAAAATAGCCCAAAATTCAAATTACAAAAAATATAGGCGAAATTTTGATTTTGGAGCCAAACTGGCAATTTTCATCCAATGCGCAACACCCCTGATCCAATGCACAACACTTTTTCCAAGGTAGTTTTGGGGAACTTCTCAGTGTCCAAATTGGGTGCAGGATAGCTCATTGGAAAGCTTGTCGAGTCTACTTCCTGGAACAACTTGAATTGCTAGATTTGGATGTAATTTTCCCCCTCAAAAATGGAATCTCCCAAGACTTCTTCCTGTGTGTCAAAAAAGTGGCAGAGAGGTCATTTTCTGATGGTTTTTGGGCCTTTAGGTGACCAAGATCTGCTCCAAACTTGATGAAACTTTTGGGTTTGCTTTTTTTTTCATGCTGAATCCAAAAATGCAAACCATTCTCTCAAAGGATGCTCCAATCAAAAGCACAACGCTAGTGGCACTGTGCACCTATTGGGTTTCATGTGTTTCACATTTCAAAATTTGAAAATTGCAAAATTTTTCCAAAATTGTCCCAAATTTGGTACAAGGCACCCTCAAGCACTGCTATGATGAGCTAATGAGGCATCAACTAGAATTTCTAATTTGGTTTTCTGCTTTTGGCTTCTCAAAATTTTCCTCAACCTTGCCTTTAGCTTTCTCATTCTTATATTGCATATCTTGTTTCGGGTTAAATAGTGATAAGCCATGTGGCAAAGAATTTTCTTCTCTTTATTGGCCTTCTCAAGCAGCTTCTCAAGGTGAATTTTCACCCTCTCTAACCAAGCTTCTCATTCATTCTCAATTTCTTGCTCAATGGAGGTCGCCTTGCCCTTTGCTCTCTCTGCCTCTTGCCTTTCTTCCCTAATCATTTGCAATTCCATAATAGCTTGTTTATCATTTAATTGCTTGTTTTCCTACTCAAGGTATTTGATTATCCACTTTTCTCTTTCTAAATTGACTGATAGAGCTTGAATGTCATCCTCTTGTTCCTTGATGATCAAATCCTTGACACTCCTTGGATTTTGAGCATCCAAATCCATGACATTCACCTCTGGTGCCACCTCATGGTCCACAAGGACAAAATGTCTCTCTTGCCCCTTACTAGGATCATCCTCATGCATCTTTTTCTTTCCTTTATCTCTTCCCTTCTATTGCAGCCCAACCTGTACCTGTTCAGCTGGAGAAGAAAGCAAAGCCCCTTCCACTCCTGGTGGAGATAGCATTTACTTGTGGACTGTAGATGAAGGCGAGACCCGTTCCACTCCTTCTGGTGATAGTACTCACCCGACAACTACAAAAAGTCTCCTAGTGTCTCTCTCATAGGTGACAAACATTGGCACTCCCAACGTTTCAGTTTCTTTGACTTGTTCATGTCCTGAAGGTCCACCTTCCTCCTAATGCACTGATGAAAATATCTGTGTACCTTTGAAAACCTCATGAGAAATGAAGGTTTCCCATGGTATATTTAGCCTATTCAACTGATGCAACACAATTATCTTGATAAGAGAGAAGTGGTAGATGCTATTCATTTGTTGGGGATATGGCTTTTTCTTGACATAGTGTGCTATCTTTTCAATATTCTGGAACATGAAGAAAGGAATATCTGTCATTCTCACTCTAGTAAAATGCATCAATAATCTAATGTGTTAGGCATACAACTATGAAAACCTACCTTCACAAGTAAAATATTTACTGATGATCTTCATGAGTGAGGCAAACTTGTCTTGCAAGAATTTAAATGGAAACACTCTTTTCAGCTTGCTGAGGCATGCAACATTGATGTAAGGCTCATAAAATTCCCTATCAATGTACTGCCCTTTGTTCCATTTTTCACCTATGTTGGGAATGCTTGTATGCTCTGAAATAATAGCAGGTTACAAAGTGAAAGTAACTCCAGCAAGTTGTACTTCATTATTGTCCAGGTGTGTCACAAACAGCCTTTCTAATTCATGGTGGAATTTGACCCTCTCCACCATTTCACAGAAATCATAAGAAGGCTGATGCTTAAAACATGTGATGGAAAATAGACAGGCAAGTAATTCCCTAAGGCTAATGGGCTCCTCCTTGGTTATCTTCCCTCCTTTGTGAGGTCTTCTTGGCTGTAATTTTGTTTCCCTAGAACTGTCACTGAGGGTCTCTTCCCCAGTTCCATAATCACTATCCATTGGTTGGATTGACTGTAAATGCTAGTGCGGAAAGAAAGGTAGTGTGGGTGAATGATGAGTATGAAGAGATTTTCAAAAGAAAGAGAATGAGTGGGATGGAATAGGGATATGAGTGAGATTTGATGGAGTGTAGGGTTTAAGGGAATAGGGTATGAAGGGAATGAGTAGGGTCTTGAGAATTTAGGGTATAGGGGTTGTGTATGTAAGTAGGGTTTTGGGGAGTGTCATGTGAGGGAATGGGAAAACATAAATAAAAGAACCTTAGGGAAGTGTGTGTAGGGGTTATGTTTTTAAGGAACAACCACCAAGTATAGAAAAAGACAGCTATTTAAACAGTGAACTATGGAAAAACTTTCTTTAATAACAACTAGGGTTTCAAAAGACCTAAGCACAAGAATTCCTTATAGCAAGAGCAACAGCAATACTTACATCTAAAGGGGAGAAATATTTGCAAATTGGAAGAAGTTTGAACGATTTTGGCTTTGTTTGAGGGTTTTAGCATTGTGTGGGCAGTTTCCAACAGGTGCATAGTGCCAAACGAATGCGCAGTGCCTTTGTTAATTTGCACTGTGAGAAACCATCCAATGCGTAGCGCTGGTCCAATGCGTAGCACCAGGCAATAGGTGTGCATCGCCTGAGTTTTTCTCCAATAACACCACGACTTGTTTCTTTTTGCCAAATGACAACTCAAAATCACCTTTTGGATTCTCCTTAGCACTTTGAACTTCACGATGAGGTGATATGAGAGATGAAAATCCTTTTATACTTTTTAACTCTTTTGATTTTTCATTTAACATAACCCACTTTCTAATGTTTGTTTACTTCCCTGAAATACTATGTTTTAGCTGATATTTGACTTTTGGCATGTTCACAGGTGGAATGATGCTCATCGCTTTGACTTTTGTAGTGGCAGGAGTTGACCAAGTTGGCAAGTGACCAAGAGCAGCATATGAATAGTTGTTACATATAGGAACCATAAAATTACATTGAATTACATGAACTGAAATAATAAAATACAACTACTCTGCTCTTTTAACGCAAAACAAGTTTTGAGTTTAAAGAGCTTTATTTAGCTTACAAACAAAAAAATTATGATCTTTTACACTCTGGTTAACCTCCTCATGTGCCTGCTAACATTTATTTTTCATGTGAATGACCATGGTGAAAAACCCTAAGACCTAGTGAGGCTAAAGTCTAACACTGATTTTTATAAATGATGTGAATGGGAATGACTATGAATGATTGAAAAAATATGTGAAACAGGCCAGCAGGTATATAGCATGAGGGATAAATGAAATGAAACCCTACCATCAGCTGATCCATGACTTAATGGAGTGCAGCTCATCAGAATGGGACACCTAATATGAAATGCGAAAGATAAATTTGATCACTGATGGCATTGTGAAAGCAATGACACTAACAGGTCCTATTTACCAAATTTCAAAACAAACATTCTAGCTAGACCTTTAGATCACTTAATATTATGGCCAAATTGATATTTCCAAAGTTAGTGCTTATATGACTTGTTTCCTACTCTTGTTACAACAAAAAATTATTATTTAGGAAATTAGGAATATCCATAGATTTTTTCTATGGGTAGGAGCGAAATTAGAGAATAAATGGATGTTGGTAGCTTAGGATAAAAATTTTCGACCCAAGTTACAAGGGGCGTTGCAATTTAGAGCTCCTAAAGTCTTGATGAATATTTTGGAAGTCAAAACTTAGTGGAGATGATTTAACTCTCTGTTGATGGTGTTGGAAGCGATCAATGGGGAAGGGTGTCTCCCTAATGTGAAGTCCCAATTATACCCCACACCATTTGGAGTAACATCACCAACATGAATACATATGGTTCCCAAATAGGTGCTATCAAAGATTGCCTTAGCTGCAATGAACAAATAAGATGATATATGCATGGCTTTGGTGATATCAAGTGTATGAACTTTGTGGGTATGAAGTGTAATGTATGAAAGGTTCGTTAACATCAAGGGAAAAAGAGTGATTCCCTTGGAAGAAAGTAATAGTACTATCTTAGAAGAGACACATGATCATCATAAGGAATCATTAGTTAACCTAAAAAATAGTTCACAAGATAAAAATGATCATGATATCATAAAAAACACACATTCAACAAGATGTATACTAAGGAAAATGAATTAGTTCATTAGCATTAGCATAAATGAAATAGGATACATCACAAACATATAAATAATAGTCTTACAACATTCACAAAATATGCATGAAAGCATGTTGTCTTTGAGATCTTCTCATTATAAAGTGAAAGTTGCAATCATACAATTACATTTATATTACACTAGCCCCAATAGTGGAACATGAAGCCAACACTTGCTTCTCCAAAGAATGATACTCCTCCTATACTAGACTAGAGAATCCAAGGCTCCAAATATTAGGTTCCAAACCCTTTGATTGAATTATGAGGGTTTATTTATAACAAATGAGATGACCCTTCATCTCCCTTTGTGACCTTTGAGCTTCCCTCATGACTCTTGGACTTATTTTTTCTTTATCTTAACTAATGACTTTTCATATTCCACATTTAACTCTTAGACTTCAACTTACATATACAATAAGGAAAAAACCCATACAGGACAAAGATGAGTAGAGCCTAATAAGACAACTAGATGCACTAAGATTTAGTTTGAGGAAACTCTAGATCAACAACTTTAATTTGCAATTTTGTAGTTACATATTGATGTCAAGATTTGTATTGTGAAATTGTCTCCTCAAACATTGCTGGAAGATTAGGCTAATAATGGACTCTAGCTTCCATAACGTCTGGGTAAATGGTTTTGGATCCATTTTGCAATTTTTTCTATAATAAGAAAAGCTTCATAGTGACCAATTCGGGACCACCTATGTCTATTAACCTCCAACTCTTCTTTGGTAGTGATTTGCTTCAGTTGGTTCAAGTATTCCTCGATCTCCTGCCTGACAACATTTTTTCCCTTTGTTTCTAAAAATGGACCTACTGAGGGCATATTGTGTACTTGAACCAAGGAATCCAAACTATTGTATAATTGTGCATAAGCATCTAAAATGTTTGCCACAAAAGTGTCGAGTTTCCTATTGCTTTGTATGAGCATTCTACTATTAGGAAATTTGTATTTTCTTTTGAAGCTCCTGCAAAAGCTAATTTAGTTGCAGCAATGGTCTGATAATTCCTTCTGGTGTTAGTGACAATCACCCTTTTTTGGTGAATGAAAGTAGGATATGATAGATCATTCGGGAATATATCCTCCTTTCCTATAAAATTTTGTTATGGATCTTATTAAAGCTCAGGTTCAAAATATCCATGATCATCTCATCATCTAGAGGAGAGATTTCTTCTTCACCACCTCGCGTTTGCCCATCTATAAGGGATGTGGAGGTTGACTAGTTATATGTTCTTCAATAGGCATGAGGTCAAAATCTTGGTTTTGTTCCCCTTGTTCTATATCCATCTATTGGGGTAATATCTTCTCATCAATCTCTTGAACAAGCTCTTGATCCTACTTTTGTCAGCACTCTTCTTCTTCAGGATGTTTTTTCCTTTCCTCTTCTACCTACTTTAGCCTGGCTTCTTCTTCCTCCTTTCTTTTCAATTATTCGTGTTCATGCATTTACTCTTGTTATTTCCTTTCCTTATCTTTATTATGAATCCACTCTTCCTCCTATTTATGTTCCTATTCTTATCTCCTTTCTACTTCCCACTACTTCCTTCTCCCTTCTACTACCATAGACGCTTTTAGAATAGCTGGGTCTACTTTGAACTTGTGGCTTTTCTATTTTGTTGGGTTATTGGAAACCTTCCTCTTACATTTGATGCTCATTGGGGTGCACTCTTCTGGCTACTTTACTTCCTGGGAAATACTTTTCTCCGAAATTGCACTGGAAGGGCCTACTTAGTTTCCTGGTGTATGTGTCTGAGAGGCATTATAACAATTCTTGATATTTTCTTCCTCTAGCCTGGAAAAGGTCCCATACGGCCATAAAAACTGCAACTTGGAACAGTGTTTCATGCAAATTCCTCTGGGATCATATTGATGAAAGTCTATCATGTTGAAGCTGAGGATTTCCAATTATTTGGCTTCAACTTCTATAGCCTTCAAGTTCTTAATATCGTAATATCCCACCTACAAGGGAAAAGCAAGCCAAGGTTCCTTCTTCTTCCTCTGCTACTATAGTTAGACCTGTGCCAAGACAATAAGCAACCTCTTACATGACTATTTATTTGTGGCATACCTCTGAAATAGATGAGATGGATTTTAATAGCCAAACACTTTGAGGTAGGTACCATCTGGTGAGGTAAACCAATTTGCAACTTCCAACACTGAATTCGTTGCCTCACGAGACATGCAGGGGGATTCTTATTCAAAGATCATATGGTATAAGACTCTCAAGAAGTGATCAGACAATATTTTAAAGACTCTTTTGTAGTTGTTGGGTTGTGTTATATTCTTTCCACATAGTTAACAGGGGGTTTGAGGGGTACCCGTAACCCCACTTTATGGGGTCCGGGGCAGCACCCCGGGAAATTTTGCTTTTGGACCCTATGTTAGGTTGGGCGGACCCACCTATGGTTTTATGCATGATTTTCGCACATGTTTTTTGGATGTGATGGTTTTCGGTCCATGGTTTTGGACGCGATGGTTTCCGGTCCATGGTATTGGATGCCTCGACATGTATAAATATGTATTATAACATTGAAAGGAACATAATGAAAAAATCGAGCTGGTAGTCCCGGTTTTGGGATCCAGAGGAAAATATCTGTGCATATGTGTTTTTATGTGTTATGCTCTCGCATTGTTTATTTTTCTGTGATTTAGAATTCGTATGCAGGTAATTTCTGTAGGGGGTTAAAACCTACAGAATACAATGGACCATTTTTATTATTTTCTTTTTATAAGGTTATTTTTATTTTGACTCAGTAAAAATGTTTACATAACATTATATTAATCTTTTTATTTAATTTGTATATTTTTAGAGGGGTGTCTTTCAATAAGAAAACCCTACTAGGTTTGTAAAAGTAAGCAACTCAAGGTATGTATAATAGTACAAGATTTGTAGTAGCTCTCATTCATTAAAATGTACAATCATTTTGAAATTTGCTTTGTATTACTAACTATTTTGGAGAATTTGGTATCTACGGATAAATATTAATTCACTAGATAAGTAGTTGTATCTAGAACAACAGTTTAAAGTTTTTTAGATTTTTCCTATATGCAATAGATAAGATAAGAAGATAGCAGGCCTATCTATTGTTCCGCTTTCCTCTTGTCTCCCTTATATCGATTCCGTCGCTCCTTCCCATACTTAATCTGCTTGAGAAATACCCTGTAAACACAACAGAAGACAAAAATCGATCAAAGCATGTGATCTATTGAATATAAGTGAAAGGAATCAGAAACAATTCAGACACATAAGCATTATGAAATAATACAAACATATGGAAAAAGGTTCAAACAATTTATTAGATAGAAGAAGGAATTACAACCATTGGTGTTTGATTCAAAGCCATTCCTCCAGCTTGGATCCCATCCACATCACATCAAAAACATGACAAACTTGTAGCATTACAATACTTGCTTCAAAGCCAAATCTCATAGTAGCATTATCTCCTTGCAATTCAACATAATCCAGCCCCCTGATCACTTAGATGAGTGGTCAATTTATAGGAAGATGAAGAAGGTTTTTTCATTAGTGGTGGCATTGAATGGCCTTGCACACTTAGAATTAGTTCCATGGAGGAAGCGATGAGAGGATAGGATGCACCTTAACTCATTCCTCATCCATTTTTGAGCTCATAGGAGTTGATAAGACAGGGAAACTTCTATATGACTCCAAAATATAAGAATATTCCCCAAACCCTATGTGAATTTCACTCCTTCTCGCCTAGCGCAGGTGAAAGGAAGCCTAAGTGCTCTGCAGAGCACCCTGGCCGTGGACTTAACTGCTATGCAGCGCACCTTCATAAGGGCTTAACTGTGTTGGTCCTTCTAGAGGCTATTTCTAGATGTCTTCAAGTCATGAAACTGTCTGGGAAGGAGGCATTCAAAGGGGTGACTTGTTTAGAGCATGAAGCAACTGAAATTAGGGTTTTATGAGCCCTAAAACACTGATATGGATGTTGGGATTGATGTGCCCAAATGGATTTGTAACAATTGCCCCCTAAAGCATGAAGTCGGAAAAATGCCAACGTCGAATGAAATGCTTTACGATCTAATGAGGAGATATCGAAGTGGAAGGTGACCTGCATCAATTACAATACATATATCATGATATTTTGATTTTTTCTCATGAATTGTTGAGGGAAGGCATACCCATGCTCAACTTATAAACTTTCATTACATGTACAAAAATAGTCATCTATAGATATAGACCCATGACTGGAATGACCATCAATGTAAAGCCATTGTACATATGATCTAGTACTCCTGAAATCGCAGCCCAGATGGATGAAACTAGATCCAGGGTCTTCAATCTTGTTCAATCGTTCGCTCAAGTACAAGTCTAACCATGTGAATATGTGATTTGAAGTCGAGCATGGGAAGACACCATCTGATTACCAGCCAATGATGTAAGTTGTTAACAAATGCGAGAGAAATCACCGATAATGATAATGATCCTCAAGGTACTGCTGTACATTTTTCATGGTGTGAATGGATGATTTGATGTCGAACACCATACAAAGTCTTTCGATCGAAGGCCATTGATGTATGCCTATCATCGGAAGCAAGAAACATACCATTGATGTATGCAAGCCTCAAGGTACTGAAAGGGTGTTTCTAAGTCAACTTCTTGGATATTGTGTTGATGTTGACAAGAAGTGACTCGTCGCAGGAGGGCCTTGATGTATCCCACATCAATGACACGAAACGAGTGTAGTGATTTGGAAGATGAAATTTGACTAACGAAACAAGGTTTAGGAATGGAGGTCACGAAAATGAAGGTTTATGAGTATTGCAACTAAATGACTTCTCTTAAACATATTGGTGACACTGAATGAATTGGAAACATTGACCCAAAACCAAAGTAATGGATGGTGTGATAGACCATAGGTATGATAACCATCAAGCAGATAACCAAACCCAAATAGTCTGAATGAATTGGCATCATTGACCCAAAATAAAAGTGATGGATGGTGTGAGAGACCATGAGTATGATAACCATCAAGTAAATAACCCAACCCAAATAGTCACGGAGATGAACTGAAAGTGTCATGTTCAAGAGTGACCTGCTACCATAAAGTGGTTTTCCTTTTTTTCCATTTTCCCCAATCATTGCTGACCATTACCTCTTTATTTTTATCAAGCTTGAGGAGGATAACATATGCTTGTTGTATAATTTCACCCTTCGGGTGAATCCATTGCTATTTGATGTTTTAACGAGTCTAGCGAAGGTGAAACTTGGTCTTGTCTAGATGGACAAGTTTGTTGTTATTTGATGTTTTAACGAGTTTAACGACAAAGATAACTCGGTCCTTTTCATGTTTAGGGAGTTTGAAAAGGGACAAAAAGAAAACTCCACAAGTTCTTTTTCGTAAATTAATCTCTCAAGCCCGAAAAAGTATAAAATAATACAAGAGAGATATTGTTTCCAAACCGTTAACAAGCTAGAAAGGACAAGCGCTCGACAATATTTTCATATTTAGGGAGTCTGAAAAGAGCTTAAAAGAGGACTCCAATTTGAGGAACGAGTGGTGTCTAGGATATACGCTGGTTCTGGTGATGTTGGAACTTCTCAAAACATGTTGATCTATGTGAAGAGGCTGGCTAAAAAGACCACTCATTGCAACTGTTCCTAAAAAGAGGGTAAAACAACCAAGTGAAAGCATATGATTGGCTAAAGGGATGGTGGCGATGGGATGAAAACAACCAAGGCTCATCTGATGGAAGAGGTTGATAGAATGGCAATCACGAGGGTTAAAATGGAGATGGGTTCATTTTTACACAGGTTTGAACCATAGGGAACTATGGTTGGATTCATTTTCATGTTTACACAAGCTTGAAATGGAAAACTATGCATGGAACTAGTTTCATTTTTACACAAGCTTGAAATGAGGAAAAACTTTGCTTGAAACTGATTTACATGCCCCCAACATGATGAAATGGAGAGTATCCTGTAACTGGATGGAAGTCACTGTGGTGAAGCAGGATGGTTATCCAACTCCTTTTTGGCTTCGTCCAAATAGGGACAAAGGTGAATGGGGTGATTCCCTTCACATAACCTACAGGGAAACTTAACTTTACCATTAGGTGCATGCTCCCCAAGCTTCATTATATTCACCTAAGTAGGCTATCAGGTGGATGGAATGAAGGTTCTTTAACGAGATCAAGTGAAAGAATCGGTTGGGATTTTACGAGATCTAATCAAAGACTCGAATTGGAACCTTGCTCCAGGGGTCCTTGTTTCATTTTTTAATGAGCTTGAAACAAGACAAGGAACTCTGCTCATACCCTTTGTTTCATTTTATTAACGAGGTTGACACAAGACAAGGAACTATCCTTGTATCCTTGGTTTCATTTTTTAACGAGGTTGACACAAGACAAGGAACTGTCCTCATCCTTTGTTTCATTTTTTAACGAGGTTGACACAAGACAAGGAACTATCCTCATACTCCTTGTTTCATTTTTTAACGAGGTTGACACAAGACCAGGAACTATCCTCGTATCCTTGGTTTCATTTTTTAACGAGGTTGACAAAAGACTAGGAACTATCCTCATACTCATTGTTTCATTACTCATAAGAAGTCATGAAGGAGAGATCCGGTTCCAATGCCCCCAGTACATGATGTATAACATCACTGAATTGATCGTCAATTGATGTAGGTATGGAACGGGTTGCCACATAATTAGCCTGTGGCTGGGACGATACCATTGGTACAAAAGGACCACTTGGGGAAGATGGTTGATTGGAAGCCATATTTGGACCGGGAAATGAAAGCTGGTCAATGATGACAATTTGCCTTCATGCGGGAAACAAATCACTCGAAAGAGTGTTGAAACAATAGCTCCCATGTCATAAACATAGTCGCGCCCCAGAAGTAAATTGTAATCTAAAGGTCTTGGGACTACCATCACATTCAGATAAATGATTTTTCCTCCCAAAGTAATAGGAAAATGAGGAAGGATCCCTAATGGTTGACTAGTTCCTCTGTTAAAAGCCAACATATTTTGGGTAATAGGCACAAGTGGCAACGAACCAAGCGCTTTCCAAGCAGTTGAGGAAAGGATACTCACTGATGCACCTTCATCTATAATAATGTCTTATACAATCATATTACAAACTTGTACTATGATCTCGAAAGGTACATAAGAAGGAAGACAGAATCCTGCCAGTTGGTTCCAATCAAAGGAAGCGAACAGACCACTTGGAGGGGGTACCGTAGAAACGGGAGAATTAACCCCTTGAGGTATGAGAGTGGGAGGATTTTCCTCATGTCTTGATGGAATAGGAGGACTGTCCCCAAGCTCATTTGAATCTGAAGAAACGAAAATAACCTGAGTGGTATCATACTCACTCTCTTTGGGAAAGGTACGATTAACTCAAGGTGAAATTGGGTCAACTGTTTCCTCGACCTGTTGATTTGGGTCAAGTATAGACACATAGGATTCACTTTCAAAGAGAGTGGGTTTGACCGACAGTTGATTTGAGTTAGTGAATTCATCAACTTGTGAAGGATTAAGGGAGAGTTTCCTGTAACCAGATGGAAATCGTTGTGGTGAAGCAGGACAGTTATCCAACACTTTTTTGGCTTCATCCAGATAGGGACAAAGATGAATGGGGTGATTCCCTTCACATAACCTACAGGGAAACTTAAATTTACCCTTTTTTCCATGAACTTTACTACCACTAGTTGATGGTGTGTCACCAACATGATCTCCAGAAGTTGATGGCACAAGATGATGTGAACGGGAAGACCATTCTTCTAAGATCTGAGGAATACCAGAACAATTTTGAAGAAGATGGTCTCCCTCACAAAGTTTTCATGGATATCGAACTATGTGAGGCTTGAAGAACGATTTCTCATCAGATGTTGCATTCAAAGCAATGGTTGCTTGGTTTCCTCTCTGTTGAATTTGCTTCTTCTTCTTCTTCTTCTTCTTCTATTTCTTCTTCTTCTTAGCCACCTAGTTACTAGTACCAATACTTTCACCAGGTGAAGAGGAAGAAAGGGAGGAAGAAACAATCAAGGAAGAAGGTAAAGGGTCAACTTTAGGATCAACTGGAGGTTGATTTTGTCTAGTTGGAGGTGTACTCGATTGCGGAGAAATCACGATATTTTGAACCAAGGAGGTTAAAAACAACCATACTGGCAAGCCAATGGTAAATCCTGGAAGGTACAACGTAGCCATATAATGAGCACCAATATTTCCGAAAGGAGGAAAAGGACTAGGATTCCCATCAAAAGGAATTCCTTGATCAGTGGACTCCGGATTTGTTGCCATATGTTTCAACCTAACATCAACTAAGGAGCGAGCGTGGAGGATGTTATCCGCGGTTAATTAATTTTATTTTAATCAAAGTACCATAACAAAAAAAAGGGATAATATAGTCAAAATGTTTACCAAGCAACTGTGAACTGTAGAATACCTCCTGGCAAACCAAGAAGTACGGGCAGGCAATCTCCCTGAATGTTGTGTTTGGTGTATCCCAGTGTATAAGGCGCCCGACTCGGTTATCTAAGGATGGATAGCAACCTAGTGTTGTCCTCCCATATATACCTGAAAGTACGTGGAGGCCTAATCCGTATAAGCGTTGTCTAATGCAAAACCGCACAGTGAGAACATTCCCATATACTTTACGTACTGTAACACCACCTTATATACCTGAAGGTACATGGACAAGCTACGATATACTCATGTACATGGAATGAGGTATCAAACTCGGGATGTATTGCAGACAAGTTAGTGACAACTACTTGTTTTACAATGCCAAAACACGTCTTTAGCCTAGACCTCTAAATGTTTTTCGTTACATGACAATGCTCCATTAGGTAAATTCAAATAAATTTTAAGTTGATCTTCTTTAGAATTTTCCTTTCAAGGTTCACCACGTGGTGATGTATGTTTGCAATTCCTAAAATGCAACTAATATGATAAGCATTCTTTCCATTCAATTTAACAATGAAAATCCTTAGCTAGTAGGGAAAGAGCAATCAAATTTTTGATAAAGAGCAAAGAGCACATCTAATGCAATTTCCCTAGCTATTCCTTTGAAGCATTCACAAACTACAATATGAATGACACAAGTTTTTATTTTCGAATCCCTTAATGTTATGATGAACAAAAAAGAAATATGCACATACAATCAATCAATATTTAATAAGAACAAAGACTTTGACGATAGTTTTGTTTCAAAGGAAAAGAAGACTTTACGACACTTTCTTAATCAACTATATTCTAACTTTGACTATAGACTGATAATGACAAAGAAAACATTTAAGAAACATTAATCAATCAAGTCAAAGTAGGGCTAGACAAGGAGACATAAAAATTTTCTCTGAGACATGACATTCATTGATCAATCCGCAAGCAAACAAACAGAGAAAATTTGGTAAAATACTCAATCCAAAGGTGGGAATTTGACCTAAGGTGGATTAGCACAGGTCAAAGAGGGCCTGACTGCACTGCAGAGTATTGTCTCTCACTCAAGGGTGCTCTGCAGAGCACTGTCCCCTAACCAAGCCTGCGATGATCTCTGAGAGGTCACTCAAGAGTCATCTAACCTCAATTTTTGACCAAAATTCAATGCAAAAGAGCTGAAATACAGTCAATGAACACAAGTAGGGTCTACAAGAATGTCTGGAGGTGAATAAGATACTAGGAAACGTGATAGTTTCCCGAACATAGTCGCCAATTTGTTTTGGAGAATTTACTCTCTACAGATAAATACTAATTCACTAGATAAGTAGTTGTATCTAGAACAACAGTTTAAAGTGTTTTAGACTTTTCCTATAAGCAATAGATAAGATAAGAAGATAGCAGGCCTACCTATAGTTTTGCTTTCCTCTCGTCTCCCTTGTATCGATTATGTCGCTTCTTCCCGTACTTAATTTGCTTGAGAAGTACCCTGTAAACACAAAAGAAGACAAAAATCGATCAAAGCATACAATCTATTGAATATAAGTGAAAGGAATCAGAAACAATTCACACACATAAGCATTATGAAAGAATCCAAACATATGGAAAAAGGTTTAAACACTTTATTAGATAGAAGAAGGAATTACAACCTTTGGTGTCTGATTCAAAGCCATTCCTCTAGCTTGGATCCCATCCACATCACATCAAAAGCATGACAAACTTGTATTATTACAATACTTTCTTCAAAGCCAAATCTCATAGCAACATTATCTCCTTACAATTCAACATAATTCAGCCCCCTGATCACTTAGATGAGTGGTCAATTTATAGGAAGATGAAGGAAGTTTTATCATTAATGGTGGCATTGAATGGCCTTCCATACTTAGAATTAGTTCCATATAGGAAGGGATGAGAGGATAGGATGCACCTTAACTCATTCCTCATCCATTTTTGAGTTCATAGGAGTTGATAAGACAAGGAAACTTATAGATAACTCCAAAAGATAAGAATATTCCCCAAACCCTATGTGAATTTCTCTCATTCTCGCCCAGCGCAGGTGAAAGGAAGCATAAGTGCTCTGTAGAGCACCCTGGTAGTGGACTTAACTGCTCTGCAACGCACCTTCATAAGGGCTTACCTGCGCTCGTCCTTCCAGAGGCTATTTATGGATGTCTTCAAGTCATGAAATTGTCTAGGAAGGAGGCATTCAAAGGGGTGACTTGTTTAGAGCATGAAGCAACTGAAATTAGGGTTTGATGAGCCCTAAAACACTGATTTGGACGTTGTGATTGATGTGCCCAAATGGATCTGTAAAACTAACACTTTTCATATATAAGGTTTTGAATCATTAAGATTCTTGTTTAAGGTGATTAGTCTTTATATTAAATCAACCTTTGTTATATTTTCTATCTTTTGTTTACTTTAGAAAAACCCTAACCTTTAGTATTCGCTACAAAAATCTAGCCTTTTGATGCTTAGGGTATATTAATGATGAAACCTTAGTTTGCTTAGGGTTTGTTGATAAAGTTTAGAACTCATGATGAAATCCTACTCTCTTGATGTTTAGGATTTTTGGTAATGTTATGGTAAACCCCTAACCTTTCTAGGTTTTTTTGTGGATGTCTTGAAACCCTAGATTTTTTGGGTTCAATAAATTAGGGTTTATGACAAAAACCTTGCTATAATCAATGTAAAATCCTAAGAATGAAACCCTAGGTGGACGAGCTTCCACATAATTGAAACCCTAGTTTGGTCAATATTGTTTGATGTTTATATCTAGGGTTTACGATAAAATCTTAGTCAGAGATTGATGTAAGGAAATAATAATGAAACCCTAGATATTAAATGATAGAATGGTAACTTGATTATTATTCATGTTTTAGTTTGATGAAATCTAAGGTTTATAACAAAACCATAGTAATAATTGACTTGGAAAGCTTAATGTTAATTGTTGATATCTAAGGCTTTAAGTCTCGATGATGAAATCTAGGGTTTGTGATGAAACCCTAGCAAAGTTGTGATGAAACCCTAGCAAAGTTTGTGATGTAACCCTTGTTGACTATGAACCTAACTTGGTTTAGGTATTTGATGTCTAAAGCTTGATTGTTTTGATGCTTCCATTGTAATGACATGATTTTGACATAGTTGACTTCGTGCTTCTATATATTTGTGTTTACTTGCTATTGAAGATTTGCATATACATCATCTTCAAGATGTTGAAGATGTTCATAATTGATGATGACATAAAAGATGAATAAATGACCTTGTTACCATAAGAAAGGATGATGTACTTGAGGGAATGAAGCTCTGAAAGGTCGAAGTTTCTATGATGTTATGAAGTTATTGATCTCCCTAAGTTGAGAGCGAGCATGGATATAAAGAAAGGGTATATCTCCCTAGTTAAGAGGGAGGACATATTATGACAGTTATAGTGAATACCTTGAAGAAAGAATGAGATCAAAGAATAACTAAAGCACTACAGATAGTTAATCATGAATTATATGCATGAAATTGTAAATGAGAATTGGATGATTTGAAAGAAAGTGTTGAGGTTGTGTTTGTTGTTGCAAATGAATTAAGGAAAGGAAACTTTCGACAAGATGTATTTGGATAATATGGTGATGATCTAAGCAACATCAATATAA
Organism: Pinus taeda; assembly: GCA_000404065.3. Lineage (NCBI taxonomy): Eukaryota > Viridiplantae > Streptophyta > Pinopsida > Pinales > Pinaceae > Pinus > Pinus taeda. The sequence goes on from APFE031593305.1 coordinate 30,991, forward strand.
TGGAGAACCTCGAAGGTTTGTGTTAACTTATATATATATATATATATATATATT
>APFE031593305.1:41030-54512 GCA_000404065.3 Pinus taeda
ATGTGAATTGATGTTTGGTCATTTATGCTATTATTGAATATGTGAATGTGTTTCAACAGTAAACTTTATGCTTTCCACTATTGGATGTTTACAGTTTGCTATTCTTTCAATCATGTACGTATCGGTAATATAAAAGAGAAGTGTAATATTGTTTTATCAATTACTTCGTTCAACTATTTGAACGAAGAAATATTCATTTAAATGAATATCTTTGTTTATTGCATAATGTCATTTATATGCCTATCAGCAAACATAGATCATTAAATGTTACACTTAAAGAATAGAAGCTTCCAGGGATAAAATAGTCATTTATGTTTTCATTCATAGAATAAATCCTCCATTTATTATCACTTATTTGAAAACCAATCATTCATTCACCCCCTTTTATTCACTATTGGGAAACTGGTCCCATTATATCCATTCGGAGCCACCATCCCAAACGGAAAAGGAGCTGTATTAAGGTCCGGACCGAGTGGTTATCCCCCGATGTTGATGTAACAATTTTCGGGGCATCAACATTTTTGGCGCTAGAAGGAGGGCCATCCACTATGAATGGCGAGTAAGTCAAAACCTACAGACCATTCACAGAGTAAATCACCATCCACCTCTCCTCAGACCTCTCGTTTGCACTCTGAAATACCAGTATCCAAACGAGAAGAGGAAGGATCAACTACTACTGCTCAACCTCATTATACTTCAGAACGTTTAAGCTCGGAGTCCCCTGAAGTTCAGTCTATCATCCAGAAACTTCAAGGCTTCCCTATTTCACCTCCTAGATCTGAAGTATCACAAGGCAGTCAGACTTCACAATTCCGCCTACCTCATCATCTTACCAGACTTCAAAGCGAAAAACTCGGTATTGAACCACCTGAGTTGCCTTTACCCCAAAGGAAAAGGATTAAAAAGAACGCTGAAGGTTCTAGTAGTGAAACCTTTTCTCCATCATCATCCATCTCATCATCACCAGTGCGAAGTCAAACACCCACTTCACCATTACATATTATTGTTCACCAAGGGACTTCACCTTCAACATCACAATCTTTTCAGTCTTCATTTCCACCTCCTCCCCAAACACTTGGAACACCACAGGCAATCGTTGGTACTCCCAAAATGGCTCAGACACCATGGAGAAGTCCTGGTGCAGTCACTATGCTTGCGTCTTTACATCCGTTACCCGATTATCCTGAGAAATGGTTACCAAAGTTTAATCCAGACACTGGAACATTAGCTGAGGAACACATAAACAATTTCATGTTGTCAGTTAATCTGAAAGGAGTAACAGAAGAAGATGTTGTAGTTAGATTGTTCCCCTACACATTACAAGGATCATCATGGTCTTGGTATTTTTCCTTGCCCTCTGGATCCATCACCAGTTGGAATATCTTTTAGGAACAATTTCTTACCAAATACGGCGATGATAGATCCTTGGCTACACTCATCAATGACCTTTCCAATCTAAGGATCGAATGAAGAGAACCAATTAAGGAGTTTAAATCCCGATTTAACAAACTCTTGAACAAAATCCCTACCGATGATAAGCCAAGTGAACAAATTAGAAGCGAGTGGTACATTACAGCCTTACCCTCAAATATAGCCATTTTTGTAGATAAGGCTAAAAAACCTACATTGGCTGAAAACATGAAAGAAGCCCTCGCTATTGAGAAACGTGTAATCGCTTTGGAAAAGAAAGCTGCTCTCGAGGAAAGAAAATCCAAAAAAGTGTCTTTCAAGGATGATTCAAAGAAGAAAATAACCAAAGATCCATATGATATGGAGGGCCTTCAAAAAGTCCTCAAAACCATGTCAAATGAAATGGTTGAGATTAAGAAGCAAGTAGCAGAGTCCTCAACAAAGAAACCTTACAGGAATTTGAAGAAGCCTGAGTCCAAGCCTCCAAATGTTATATCCTATGCAGATTCAGATCTTGAGGAAGAAGAAGAAGAAACAATTACACCGTCTGATGAATTAGAAGAAGAGGAAGTCGTTGAATGCCATGGAATGTGGGACTTTATACTGCCTAACTCCGATACTGAAGCTGAACAAGAAGCCTTTCCCGTGACTACCAGGAGCAAAAGTACTCCTGAACCTGTCCAGGCCACTTCAAAGAAAAGGAGTGCAGGTACCAATACTACAAAGGAAAAGGTACCCACAAGGAAGCCAGCTGCAACAGTATCTCAAAATCAACCATCATCCTCCAATATACCTACATCATCTAAGACATTGGTAGTATCTGATTCAATGGACTATAATATTTTTGATGATATGAAAAAGACTAAGGCAAACATCACCATGTTTGAACTCAGTAAATTAAAACATCAACAAAAATTGCTTCTCAAAGAACTTAATGCAGTTCCTTCTTCGCCTCTTCCTAGTACTAAAGCCGCAATTGATTCAGGACAACCACCTTCTGGTAGATTTGAGGCAATTGATACAATTCTAATTGGAGATAGATCAAATTCCCATACCCCTCCTTTCCTTTTAACATACGAAATCTACAATCGAAATCTACATAACTGCTTGATTGACTCTGGGGCATCATCCAATATAATGCCAGCTTCAGTTTGTTCTAAACTGAACATAGAACCTCAGAAGTCCTCAATTCACATTGTGCAGTTAGATAGAACTAAAGTCCATGTTTTAGGGGAAATAAACTCTGTTACAATCAGGTTATCGACTGATCCACGAGCGGTTCACAGAATTGATATCTTAATCGCTGATATACCTGAGTTCTATGGTTTAATCCTGAGCAGAGATTGGTCTGAAAAACTCCACGAGTATATTTCTACCGATTGGTCTCATATGTGGCTGCCCTATAAAGGAAAGCCAAACCAAATAAAAATCAATCAGGAGAAACACATGACTCATACTGTTACAGAGTTTGAACAAGAGAATCAACCAGTTGCATTTAACAACAACATTTTGGGAAACTATTCTTCTGAATCATTCTTTGGCAATTATATTGCCCAGCCATCTCCTTTCTCGGTAAACAATTTCACATCACAAATCGAAAATTTTTCACAAACTGACAGATCTAGATGTGTTAATGTTATTGAGAATTTTGTAAATAAAAATGTTGATAATTCTTTATTTTGGTCTTTATATTTTGACGGTTCAAAATCTAGTGAAGGATCAGGAGCAGGGTGTATTTTGGTCAGGCCTAAGGGGGAAAAAACAATGCTTTCTTGTAGATTAGAATTTGAATGCACCAATAATAAAGCTGAGTATGAAGCCTTGATCCAAGGATTATACAAAGCTATCGGTTTGAAAGTTAAATATTTAAAAGTGTTCGGCGATTCAGAGATTGTGATAAAACAAGTTCGAAACACAATCCATTGTCTCTCTAATCACCTCAAACACTACCAGTCTTTAGTCCAAGAACATTTATCTCATTTCTTAGCATTCAATATTTCACCTATTCCCAGATCCCAGAATGCAGTAGCCGACCTGTTGGCTAATGTTGCTTCTAAACTCCTTCCTTCTGAAGATTTTAGTCTAGATAGATTTTTGGTAGAGTTGATCTTTAGGCCATCAGTCCCCGACAATATCACCAATTGGAGAGTATTCAACCACGATGAAGACATCTTACATTTCTTAACTTCTGAAAAATCCTATAATGATTAGATCATTGATGAAAATGATCATGATCTTCAGATGAAAGAGAAGCATGAGGAAAACTCCATACCAAAACCTGTGGTTAAACTTGAAGATCTCTATGACATTAAAGACAGGTTCAAACATGTAACCAATTCAAAAATCCAAAGTTCTACCTTAAGGTCTGAATTGATAAATCTTGGTACCGAGCATAACCCTCAAAATATTAATTTAGGATTAGAACTTTCTGAATAGGAAATGACAACATTTATCAGATTATTAAAGAAAAATAAACATGTCTTCGCTTGGAATTATGATGAGTTAAAAACATATGATACATCTATTATACAGCATACCATTCCAATGCTAACCGAACAAAAACCAGTTCAACAAAAATTGAGGAAAATACATCCAAACTTAGAGAGTCAGATAAAAACAAAACTCAATAAACTCTTAAAAGCAAAGATTATTTTTCTAGTTCGGCATTCAAACTGGGTCTCCAATATGGTACCTGTCAGGAAGAAAAATGGTGACATTAGGTTTTGTATTGATTTCAGAAACTTGAATAAGGGCAGTCAAAAAAATAATTTCCCATTACCTACCATGGAGCAAACACTCCATTCAGTAGCAGGTTCTGAACTAATGTCCTTTCTAGATGGTTTTTCAGGATACAACCAAGTTCTGGTTCATCCTGATGACAAACTCAAAACTACTTTTAGAACAAAATGGGGAACCTACTCCTATCAGAAAATGCCTTTTGGACTTATTAACGCAGGAGCTACATTCCAAAGAGCAATGGATATAGCCTTCAAAGGATTGATCAACAAAACAGTAGTCGTCTACTTAGATGATATTATTGTATTTTCTAAAAAGAGATCTAACCATTTACATGATTTGAATCAAATCTTTGAATGCTGTAAAAAGTATGGCATTTCACTTAATCCTAAAAAATCCTTCTTTGCTCTAGATCAAGGAAAGTTTTTAGGCTTTATTGTTTCCAAAGATGGTATTTATATTGACCCCGATAGGATTAAAGAAATTTCTGAAATCCCATTTCCTCATAACAAAAAATCAATGCAATCATTTTTAGGACAGATCAACTTTGTCAAAAGATTCGTTCCCAATTTTTCTCATATCATTTTACCATTACAAACCATGATTAAGAAAAATTCAGTGTTTAGATAGGGGTCTGTGGAAAAAGAAGCATTTGATTTAATTAAGAAATCAATAATCAATGCCCCCACTTTAAACACTCATAATTTTTCTAATCATTTCACATTGTATACTATTGTGTCCGATTTATCTTATGCAACGATACTCACTCAAATCAACGATCACAACTTGGAAGCACTGATTTCATTCTTCAGTTCAAATTTTCAAGGTGCAGAACTAAATTACTCTGAAGTTGAAAAACAAGTCTTTGCTGTGTATAAAGCCATCAAACACTACAGGCCCTTTCTTCTAAAAGCCCATACAAAAGTAATAGTTCCATTTTCTTCAGTAAGGTAATTACTGATCCAAAGAGAACTAGGTGAAAAAAGGGCAAATTGGGTTACAACACTTCAAGAATATGACTTGGAAATTAAGCCAACAAAGATTGTTAGAGGCCAAGGTTTTTGCAGGTTATTAGCAGGAGTGTCCAACATTCTGGAATCAGGTGATACAGATCATATTGAAGAAATAAACCAGATAAGTATTACCGATTCTGAATCTCAATATGCAGATTTAATATTTTATTTGAAAAATGGACATGCACCTCCTAATCTCTCTTACAAAACAAACGGGCTATTAGATTAAAGTCTAAAAACTTTGTTATCATTGATGATGTGCTTTTTAGACAAAACTACAATTTAGTTTTATTAGGATGTCTGGAGAAACCTGAAGCACAAAAGGTCTTGCAGGAATTACACGATGGACCAACTGGAGGACATTTTGGAGCTAACACAACAGCTCATAAAATCATCCATGCTGGATATTACTGGCCCACCTTATTCAGAGATACCCATGAGTATGTAAGGAAATGCCGAAGTTGTCAAGTCTCCAGTGGAAGAAAAAGGAAACCAACCTTTCCTTTGCAACCAGTTAATATCGATCAACCTTTTGAACAATGGGGACTAGACATCATTGGAGAGATCACTCCACAATCTTCCAAACAACACAAGTATATCCTTACTGCTACTGATTACTTTACCAAGTGGGTTGAATCAATTCCATTAAAGACAACAAACTTTGAAGGAATTATAGAATTCATAGACCAATTCATCATTACCAGGTTTGGTGTCCCTAATGCTCTTGTTTTTGATAATGCATCTTATTTTTCTGGAAATGCCATGTTTGAGTTTGCTATCAAAAGAGGATTTAAATTGAAATATTCTGCAAACTACTATCCCCAGGGTAATGGTCTGGCAGAATCTACCAATAAAAATCTACTCAAAATCATTAAGCGAACTATCGAACAAAATCATAAAAACTGGCACAAATCTTTAGTATTCGCACTATGGGCTGATAGAATAATGCAGAAGGCCTCTATAGGTACTTCCCCATTCAACCTTGTCTACGGGAAAGAAGCAATACTACCGACCAATTTAGCACTTCCTTCTCTAGCCCTAGTTCAGTTTATTGAAGAAAGACCCTCTTCTCCTATCCAACTCAGAGATGATCAGATTTTAAAATTAGAAGAAGAAAGAGAAAAGGCCAAAATTACCCATGATAAACATCAGCAGATAATCAAGTTATCATTTGATTCAGCTTCGTCTAATTCTAAACAGTTGCAAGTTGGTGATCTTGTTCTAAAATGGGGCAAAGCACATGAGGATAAGGGTAAACACACAAAATTCCAAAAGATGTGGCTTGGACCATTTCAGATCAGCAAGAAGGTAGGCCATTCAACATTCATATTACAAGGTCTATCAAGAAAGAGGGACACTCTTCCTGTTAATGGCCTCATCTTAAAGAAATTCTTCAATTGAGGAGGTAACCCCTTCTCTTTTAAATTCAGTAGGATTAGCAATATTTAGGATCATTAGGAAATAAGGTTGTAAAATAGCTTCTATTGGCCTTTGCTGTATTGAAATGTTGCTCAGAAGAAGTATTTTTAATATTTACTTTTGTAAAATAGACATCTTAAACAAGAGGAACAATTTCTAGGAAATTAGGTATATTAACATTCTGAAAACCCCATTCTGATTTTGTGAAAATCCTCTCAAGATTTAGAACTACTGTAAATCATTTTAATGTTTTCAAGCTGGCCACAAAAGGGGTTATCAATATCAAAACAGAGACCGATTCAATCTTAGCATCCTCAACTCTTACCTTGTCATCCATCTTCTCTTAAGGAGAAAATTGTTCATCCCATTCATCCAAGTTTATGATTACTCAGAGTGTAATTCTAAAATATATGATATAAAGATAAGGGGTCTTATTACAAGCCTGCTTACCATGATCATTGGGAAATAAGTCTAAACGACATTACCAACACTGCATACCAAAACAGGGTAATGGCTTATAAGCATAAGACAAGGGGTCTCATCACGAGCCAGCTTGTTCGATTAGATTACAACCAGTGAATGGCATTGTCAAATCAGCTCGCAACCAAACCAGGACAATGGATTTTTATCTTACAAAAAATAGAAAAGAAAAGAAATACAAAATATGAAAACATGTTTTGAATTCATTCTTTTAATCATACTCTGATATGGAAGGGATCGTGAACAATCAAATGGTTATAAGGTATCCCTGTCGAAACTATGAACGTTTTCTGGCAGCAGAGGCTCTACCTATGAAAAAGGAGTCAACTAAAATGGCTAAGTTGGAAAGGTGTTTTGTTTTATCATTATTAACCAATAAAGGCCAATTTAAAACTTAGAATGTATTTAGTTTTAACAAGGGAAAGAATTAGCAAAATCATGTCTTTATTATCTTCAGAATGTGTGTATACTTAATTATATTAGAACTTTCCTTTTGATAAGGTATCTATGTAAAGAAAGTTAAAAAAATTTAAATAAATTTTTCAGAGATAACCGTTTCTTCCAGCGAATCGCCAATTGTTGTGCTATACAACAACCCCCCATTTCAAAAAATCTTACTTTAGAAAATTATAATTTGAAATGGGTCCCTTTTAGATTAAATTGGTATTAATCCATCACTCTTCTAAAGGTTCGGAAATAATCAAAACATTTTAAAACCTTTTGAAATAAGTGGTCTTTAAAATAAAATGAATAATTCTTTATTATTGCGATAAAGCGATCGCGAGATCGCATATCGCAACAACAAAGGATATATAACCATGACCCATTGATATTCCCCAATGCGATAAAAGCCAAATAGCCGATGGATATCAGGAAAACAAATAATAAAAGGCCCCTCCCCTTTGCTCCGATGCGATATCGCAATCGGCGATCGGGGAATGTGACGCGAACATAACAAACCCTCCTCATTCAAACTCCCGATGCGAGTCTAGCGATATTGCTATCGACAATCGGGGATTCCATAAGACTCAAAGGAAATTACCCAAGCCTTCCTTCGATTGCCGATTGTGATGATCCCAAAGCACAATTTTCGAAAAGGATCAATATCATTTCGCCATATTATATATTAATTATCATTGAAAGCCTTTTCTCTTCCTGATAGAGATTCGATCGTGTCCAACTACCAAAAAATGAATTCCACGCTTAAATCATTATTCGGCAAATAAAGGATATAACAAGCAATTAAATGATTGACAGGTTTTAACGGCCAATTAATGAGCAGTCATGCCTAAATCCTTTCAGATATTGCATCCACGGGAGCCTTATGATAAATCATCCATTTCCCATTGATTGACACAATTTCCTCATATTTGGTTTTAGCTATCTATCCTCTGCATTATGTCTATCTTTCTCTTGCCCAGAGTTTTTCCGCAGTAATGATGGGAAAGAAATCTAAGAAGTCTGGAACGCCTTCGGCTCCTATGATAACAGGGTAGCATGCCACCGATCCAGGCCCAAGCAAGAAGGGATTAATCTCAGATACCACATGTCTCGGCCTTGGCAGCACTACTTGGCAAAGTATTTACAACTTGGTAGAAGCCGAGGACCCTCAACAAACATCGGTACAAGCTTCAGCAGGTTCAAGCCGAAAATCTGATGCTACTTTAAAGGATTTGGCTGATTCCTACCTGCATAGGATATCAGCTCGAGAACAAATTCTTCTGTATACGGATGTAGTGAGATGGGAAATCGAGGCAATTCCAATTACAGACAGAACATTCTGCATTGTCGATGGAAGAATATTTGGTTCATTTCAGCCCAACGATTTCAGACGAATGTACCACTTGCCCAAGCCAGAGAAGAAATACAATAAAGCATTTCTGGAAAAGTTTTGAGATGAGAATGAGACCGAGTCAGCGCCCATACGAGAATGGAGACAGAACCAGCGAAACACAAACATGAGTCTTCGGGTAAGTACTCCGTCGACTCCTTATTCTCTCCTTATTGTTATGCTGGAGTCATGATGTGTCGATTATCAGGATTGCATGATTCTTCCAAGTTTTCCATAGAAATGGTTCCTTTAATGGAAGCGACATGTAATAGTGAGATAATGGATTGGGGGACTATATTATCGGATAAATTAGCTACGGCTATTCTTGAGTTCAGAAACAAATCCTGTGTTACTGATAGGTTCATCCCTCCATTTTATTTTAGTGCCTACATTCTGGATACCCTTTATTTCAATTCTGAGTTTCCTGTATTAGGATGGAGATGGACTCCACAGGACCCTATGCCTATTCATGTCTACCACCAGAAATTATGGAAAGATCATTATAAACACCATTTATACCAAGTCTACAATGGATTTATGCTACCTCTTTATTATGCAATTTTTGATAAACCTGCCCCTAAGATCTCCTCTCAGGCTAAGATTGACTTGAAAGCCCTAGGAACCTGGTTTGGAGAAGAAAAATTCACCTATGTAAGAATTTTCGGCAGTCAGGCTAGACCTCATGTCCTCCCCTTGTACATACCAGACAAGGTATTAGCTCGTGAAATAGAATATCAACTTACAACTGCGTTAGCCACGAAAACTCTCAGAAATTCAAAGAAGCAAGTTTGGCCTCCTTTTCCTCTTAGGTGTGGCATCTATACTCTGCATGATTATAAACATGCAGAGAAAGAGGCGGAAAAAATAAACGTCCTAACTCTCGCCACTCTGCCTAATAGACATTTTGACCCGAAGAAAGTCATCTACAATGCCTTGGATCAAGCCAAGCTCACTAAATTTGAGCACAAGGAAGATGATTTTGATGACCTGCTTCTCCTCCGCCGAGTCAATCTTCCAGGTACAACAGCTAGCCAGGATGAGATATCGCGACGACAGGTTGGTAGAATTTAACAAACTTAGAGAACAGAGGTTGCAAACTCCGCCTCTAGATTTTTTAGCTACTACCCCGACAATTCAGTCAAGCGAGCCTAAGCAGCGGCTTACTAATGAACCTCCTACTACATCCGCAATCTATGAAGAAGTTCAGAGAAGAGAGCAGGAGGAACTCTGAAGAATAGAACAGGAAGAGGCTCAGAAAAAAGAACGAGAGGAGGCAGAAAAGAAGCAATAAGAGAGAATAAGGGAAGAAGAACAGAAAAGGTAGCAGGAGCAGAGTAGCAAAGAAATAAATGTGGATACTCAAGTGGATCCAAGATTGCTTGAAGAATGGCAACAATTCAATACAATTATAGGCAATCTTGAGACCTCAATGGACGCTGAAACATCCAAAGCTGCCGATACACAAGATACAACATCACAGGAGGTTCCAAACAAAGGAACCAGCGGTCCACCCTCAAGTATAGTAGTAGAAATAATCCCAAAGAACCCCTCCGATCAAATTTTTTTGCAAGTAGAGGACATTCCTCCACTAGATGTTTTCTATAGCCCGAAACACAGGGCTGTGATAAAACGACAGTGGAAGAGAAGAAGGATTGATCAACCTTCTCTGTTCCCTGAACAAACAATAACAGCAAATGTGGTATAGAGAGAAGAATTTGACCCCTCCGATGACCTAACCAAGTTATCTCAGTATGCCGGCGCCTATTCGGCCGCCACCATGGATAAGGCATCGGAGGTAAGAAATTTGTTGAAGGAAAAGGATCAAGTGATCGCTTCATTGCAAGCGCAGCAGAAGTCAGAACAACTACAACAACAACTATCCACATAGCAACAATTAAACAACCAACTAATAAAATAGTTGCATGAAGAGAAGCAGAGGATTGATTCGGGAGCAATTCAGAAACAGAAAGAACTATCCGAGGCATTATCAAAGTTGAAGGCGATGAATGAACAGATTGCAAAGACAAAAGATGAGAAAATTGCTCAATTATCAGCTCAAGTAGAAAGGTTCAAGAGTCTTCCCCAGCCTGCTGAGTTTAGAGCAGAGGCAATGCAAATTAACAAGGCATTAATAACACAAATAAGATTGTTATGTCATGAAATCGCCCAAGTTGAACCTCTGTGCGACATAACAATGTCTCTAATAGACAAATTAGTTGATGCCAGGCAGGATTTAGAGCAAGCCGAAGACACTTTGACAAATTTTCTTACATGGCAGGACTCCAATGAGGGAAAGGCAGCAAACTTGCCCGAAATCTTAGAATCCCATAAGGAAATCCTATTCACAGAATGGCAGTCCCAATTAATGAAAGCAGAGAGAGTTGTTTCCCGATGCAAGTTATCTACGAGTAATTTAATTGACTTTATCAATAACACTCTCTATTTATCTAACATGATTTCTCAATGTACACCAGGTAAACTATTGTCGGCCAAAACATTGGAGCAGTCATGTAATCAAGAGCTTGAAAATAATGGGAGATTGATCTCAGGGATTAAAAGTTTAACTTGGGACACCTATTGGTTGTTCCTAGTTAAACCATACAGTCAGAGAGCCGCCCTCAAATGCCTGATGGATGCAATCGGGTGTATCATTCCCGAGATACATGATGCCACCTATGCTGCTCAAATCAATTATCGACTCAGCCGCCATCAAGAGGTGGAGCCAATGGTGGCAATATGCCAACTCAGGACAAAGGGAAAACAGCCAGAAGAATGAATCATCGTTTCCGATTTCCAGATCACTGTGGGGAGATATTTTAAGAACAGATTATACCAATTTAGTAGCATTTTAATTTTGTAGTTTGTTAGCTTAGTTTAGTATTTATAGACCCTTTCACGCATTTAGAAAGGGTCGTAAGTTTTTGTATATGACTTAAGCTTGAAGTTGCACTACTGTACTTCAAGTATATTCTTTTATGAAGACTGGACCAAATCTTTCCAAATTTTGATAATGAAGCTTTGATATGAATGTGCACTATTGCCTTTATTTTAAAGTATTTCTGAATCGAAAGAAGGAATCCAAATTGCGATTGGCATAGGAAATAATTCGCAGCTCATATGGTACTATTATCTATGTCTGAATTTATTCCTTTTATGTGAATTGTTGTTTGGTCATTTATGCTATTATTGAATATATGAATGTGTTTTAACAGTAAACTTTATGCTTCGTTTCGGTTCGGGGCCCTCGGTTTCTCTGAGGCACAATTCCGGGTTCTGCACTGTTTCGGTTAACGTTACAGTCATTGTCTGCATCATGAAGCGACCTGGGAAACGTTCTCGCTCCAGGGAAAGACCTGGTAGCAGTAAACGACCCTCCGCTCGCCCTCAGCCCACTCCACTGCTCACTACCATTAACCTCACTTCTTCCCCTGAGGACCCTCCTGCCAGTAACCCCACTCGCCATCCGATTCCCAACAACGCATTCCAATCCACCCATTTTAAATTTCAAAGCAATCTGAACCGTCCCCTGGTATCAGCCCAGATAACCATCCTAATGACAAAGGAAATCAACCAGGTGCCTCCTATCTCATGCATTGACCCCAATTCATCCCATAGCAGTGAGCGTTCCTCTGCCCAAATTGCCATGGCGCCAAGAGGGAAGTTGAGCCAGTGATTCAGGTCGACTCGCCTTCCCTAATTCCTCCCCTTAGTGACTGTATCAACCTGATTTTGGATCCCGACGCTGGCACCACCGACAGAACCCAGGAGGGCAACGTGTTGAATGAAAAAGAAGGGCTCAGCCATGACGACGCGTGTCAGCAGGTCGAGGAGACACAGGGGGAAGAGGACAAATGAACAGGTGGTTCCTGAGTTTGCTCTTTTTGGTTTTTGGGATGTTGCTTCGGAAGCATGGCCCAGTTTTGAGCTCCTACTTGCCGCGACGTATGTTTGTGTCTTGGTACAGGGTTCCTAGTTTTGGTCATATGCTTAGCTTCAGTACTCTCTCTCTCAATATCTCTGTAATGCCAATGTATTTGGCTGTTTGTTCTGTTAATCTGGCTGTTAGTTTTGATGAGATTCCCCAGCTCTTCTGTAATGGGGAAATTTTGTAAAATATTCGAAGTGCAGGGTCCTGCAGCTGCCCCCTCTTGTAATTTTATTATGTTTACCAGTTAATAGAAATAGCATAGCTTTTACCGAGAAAAAAAAGCCAGTAAACTTTATGCTTTCCACTATTGGATGTTTACAGTTTGCTATTCTTTCAATCATGCATGTATCGGTAATATAAAATTGTTTTATCAATTACTTCGTTCAACTATTTGAACGAAGCAATTATCATTTAAATGAATGTCTTTGTTTATTGCATAGTGTCATCTATATGCCTATCAACAAACATAGATTATTAAACCTTGCACTTAAAGAATAGAAGCTTCCCGGGATAAAATAGTCATTTACGTTTTCGTTCATAGAATAAGTCCTCCATTTATTATCACTTATTTGAAAACCAATCATTCATTTACCCCCTTTTATTCACTATTGGGAAACTGGTCCCATTATATCCAGTCAGAGCCACCATCCCAAACGGAAAAGGAG
>APFE031593305.1:62489-139391 GCA_000404065.3 Pinus taeda
CTTTAGGTAGTGAAGCAACACTTTTAGGGACTTAGGAGCCCTCAGTTTATGGACATTTATGATTGGGGTTGCAGTGCCCAAAAATGTCTATAACAATTGTTCACATGGGTACATGTGCATTGTAATGTTAAGTCATCTCAAGTGTAAGTCAAGTCTAAGTAGTGGATGTAACAGTGATAGAGTAGGTGAAGAGTCATGAGGGTAGTTGAATGGTCACAAAGGGGAATGTCAAGCGTCATCCCACCCTTTGCTATAAATAGTCCCTCATAACTCATTATATAGGATTTTGGTCATCCAAGCTTTTGATAAGACTATCTTGGATAAAGCTTAGACAATATTGTAACGTGCCTTAGCTTCTCCACTGCATGGAGCTAGTTCATCTCTTTGGAGGAGTAGGTGGATGTGGCTATAACATTCCACTTTTGGGGCTAGAAAATTTCCATGGTGTATTTTATGATTGTGACTTACACTTCTTTATATAATAAGAGCTAGAACATTTTCATGCATATGTCGTTATTGTAGTTGCACTGCTCCAGTTGCCTTAAAGATATATGTTGTTTAACTTAAATACTTGTGTATGAACTAATTTGTATGCAATTATATGAATCTTGTTGTTAATGTGTTGCATATGTTGTTAATGTTGTCACCATCCATGTTGATTGCTCTGTCGGACATTAGACAAACCTTTCACATGAAACTTGCTATAACAACCATCACACTTGTCTTGGACTGATCCGTGAGTGCTGTACTTGTTATCTTACCTTGTATGATGTGACTACCGCATCCGAGTGGATTGCTCTGCTGGAAGCTGTGCATGCCATTTCGTGTTGTGTGTTCGTAGCCGAGTTGGGACTGATCCATTTCAACCTGGAACTCAGCTTCACCTTCTTCTCCCTTTGAAGTGTTAGAACCTCTCATACACCTTCCTTGACTCACTGCATCAATCACACCCTTGCTACTGACAGAGTTATCTTACTTGCTTCTGTGCGACATTGCGGTCAAGGCTTACCTTACGACCCACTGCTGAGACTCCTACACCAAACGGTCTAAGGTCTAATTGGGACTTCTTACCGAGGAGATCCCCTTAACATGTTGGCAGGTCCAACACTATTAACAGGGTATAATAAGTTGTGTGAAGGGAGGTTTCACACAACATTGCAGGAAAGTAACCGTTGGAGTCATTGTTCATTATTTGACAGCCAGTAGACAGTTAAGAGGAGAGGGTTGGCGACATTTAAGGCCAAAATATTTGAGGATCTATCACCAAAACAACATTAATGATCAAATTTTGGGGGAAAAAGTTGGATTTGACTTCAAAAACCCCTATAAATTACACGTGCCAACCCAACAGAGAACACTTTGCACACTTAGAGTTTTTGAGCTATGTTATTTGTTGCTTATGAACTGCTCGTTCTTTGAGGATTTGGTCGCGAGCCCAACATTTTCCAATTTACCAAAGTTGAACCAAAAGTTTATCCTTGGAACCATGTTAGGTCCAAGCCCTGCTGAGACAGTGAGCACTCAAGGGAGATATCGCGTCTGAAGGAGCTGCTCTGGAGGTAGTGAGTATGGAGGCTCTAGCTCCTGTGCCTACATCACCGAGGTCACCTAGGTTGAAGCCCACCCTTGTTAGAGAAACCTTAAAGCTGAAGAAGGATAAGCAGAAGAAGCTGGTGCTGGTGCGTGAGTTGCCCCGAAAACATTCTACAACTCAAAAGCAGAAGAAGGACAAATAGTGTATAAGGAGAGCTTCAGCGTAAATCACATGAGAAAGAATTTTTGCCAACGCGTTTCGAACCAACCAATGTGGTTCATCGTCAGGGCAAGATGAAAATACAGATCTAGCTCATCGATTTAAATAGTCTAAGCAGAGTCTCCAACGACTCAAACACTCTAACGGCTACTTAATCATTCAAGAACCCCAGTCAAACGACCTCTAATTAATTTAAAATTAAAATATTATTATATTTTAATATTTATTTAATTAATTTATTAATTAAATCTAACCTAAAAACTATATTATATTCTAATTTTTAATTATTGTACCTAATCTTCTAAACGCCCTATTTATTATTATTGTTATCCTAAATTATAATTAATCTTATTTATAATTAATATATAATTAATTATATAGATGATGGTTAAATAAAATTAATTTAATAATATATTGAAATAATAATGTATTATATATAAGTTAATTATTAACATTATATGTGAAAAATAATAATATCTATAATACATACTATAAAAATAATTAGTTAACTAATTTATACTAATATATATAAGACCTAAATAAAATACGAGGGGTTATATGTATTAATATTATATAGAAAAAAGGTTAAAATTAAATGAATTATTTCAAAATGTTATATGGTATAAACTATATAATTAATAAAATAATAAATATTAATTAATTAATGTATTTGAGTTAAACTATAATGATACTATGCTATGGTTATACTATTAATTAATATAATATTAAATGAGGGACAATAAATATTAATTGAACTAAATGTTTATGAATTTAAACTTATAATGATGCGGGAGATATTTCCTATTAATCTAAAGGCTATAAATGACAGCTTAAATGCAATGCCATATGACTTAATATTGTTATTAATAATATAAGTAATAATTATTGACTAATTTAAGCTCAATTTTAATACATAAAAAAGTGATACTGCCTAAGAGGAGGATAAACCTACGAAGAACAACGCTGCCAATGAAAGGTGAAAACCAGACTCCCAAGAACAAAAACACGCCCACCCAGAGAAAGAACCTGGAAGAACCGAGGGGGGAGGAAGAAAACTTAAGACGACAACGCAGGGATCCAATTTCTACTAACCTTCCATCCATCATCTCTGTTGAGATTGATGAGTCTTCGCTCAATTTCAATAGCTTCCCTTAACTTGCGATGATGGAACCGATCCACCCTGGCGATGACTTTGGCCCCTTCTATGTAGACATGATGCTTAGCTTTGTCCACATGCTCTGCAAGAGCTGAGGACTTTATTCTACCATGCCTCAGGTCCGCTGCATGTTCACCAATCCTCTGCTGGATGGAGCGCCCTGTTTCCCCTATATAAGGGGTCCCACAAGAACAAGGAATCAGATAGACCCCTTTCATGTCTTTGGGGTCGACCGGATCCTTTACTGACCTCAGGGAGTTACGAATGGTTCTTAGAGGCCTGAAGGCTGAGCGGATATCAAACCTCCTAAGGATCCGAGCAATCCGATCCGTGGTCCCTTGGATATATGGAAGATGGACCCCTGGATGGCGCTCTTTAGGCTCTTTTTTACTAAATGCATTTTTGGAGGCAGTAAGGAAAGCCTTTTGGCCAAGGTGCCTGCTATATCCGTTCACCACAAAGACATCGAGGAGGTGGTTTCTCTCCCTATCCAGGTTTTCTTTATCCGAAATCCTGAGGGCACGCGTAGCCAGGGTGTTGAGAACACCCATCTTCTGAGCAGGGAAATGATGGGAATCAGCGTGAAGATAGTGCTCTGTGTGTGTCTTCTTACGGTACACCGCGTGTGAGAGAGAGCCGTCCAACCTCCTGGAAATAAGAATATCCAGGAAAGGGAGGCTACCATTGACCTCCTTTTCCATGGTGAACTTTATGGCAGAGGACTGGCCGTTGAGGAGATCTAGGAAACGATCGAGCTCATCATGGCCATGGGGCCAGATGACATTGGTGTCATCTACATATCTCCTCCACAGCTTAGGAAGGAGACGGGCCGAGGCTAGAGCCTTGGCTTCGAAATCTTCCATAAAGAGATTTGCCACGATCGGGGAGAGGGGGGAACCCATGGCAACGCCACAGGTTTGTTCATAGAACTCCCCTTCGAAACTGAAGAATGTGGAAGTGAGACATACCTCCACCAGATGCGCGGTGTCCGGATCTGTTAGGCGATGTATCACTTCCATGGCTTCTCTAATGGGAATGCACGTGAACAAGGAGACAACATCAAAGCTGACAAGAATGTCTTCAGGGTCCAGCCTAATGTCCTTGAGAACCGAGATGTAGGACGCAGAGTCCTTCACGAAGGACTCAGTACGGCCCACAAGAGGTTTCAGCTTAAGAGCCAGGAACTTGGCTAGAAGGTAGGTTGGACCCCCAATGGTGTTGACAATAGGCCTCAGAGGGACCCCCTCCTTGTGAATTTTAGGCACCCCATAAATTCTAGGAGCGATGGGGTTACTCTCAATGAGCTTACAGGACAGAGCCCCCACCGAGCTGCTCGACTTGATAGCGAGAGCCACAGCCTTGGAGATTTTCTTCAGAGGGTTTTTGGTCAGTTTCTTGTAACTGCCACTGCTGTGAAGATGATCCAACATCTTGCTCCGGTAATCTTCTTTGCTGAGGATGACCGTCGCCCCTCCTTTATCCGCCTTAAGGACCACAATGTCCTCATTCTGGTTTAAGGACTTTAAGGCAGCTATCTCCTCTTTGCCGAGGTTCCTTCGAGGAGGCTTAGCCTTCCTAAGGACCACAGCACAATCCTGTCTGATAGTATCCTTGATATTATCAGGCAGATCTCTAATACTCTGCTCCACATCACAAATAATGTCGTCAACAGGGATTTTTCTAGGGGCAAGGGCAAAGTTTAGGCCCTTGCTAAGAAGATAAAAAACAGACGGGGAGAGGGGAAAGCTAGAAAGGTTAACCACCTTACTCTTTCGCTCAAACGAGGGGGGAGAGACCTTTTTGGAAAGGTCCTCTTGCGCTCTAATACTGCTAGGGCCCTCAATGCCTTCCGGACAAATTAAAGCTAAATTTGACTTACCTAAATTATCATCAAAGATGTTGCCGCTATCACTAGATATCCTATTATTATTATCAATTTTATTATCAAATTCGTTAATAATAGGAATTATATTCTCGTTTTCTAACTCTTTAATAATGTTATCGGAATTATTCCTAGACTTGGGTGAATAATTAACTATGTTGTTATAGATATTATTATCAAGCATAATATTCCCTTTCTTATTTTCTTTATTAATGTTATTTAAAACGCGAGATTTATTAACTCTATTACTAACATTGCAATTCTTATCTTTTAAGCTATAATCAATTGCATCCCAATTACTTTTAATCAAACCACCGCTATCGTTCAGGTCAGAACCCAAGATAGAAGCGCTATCGCTCGAGCCTGAATCCAAATTAAAAACGCGGATATCAAAGCTCGGACCCTTACCTTTATGGTTGATAACCTTACCGCTACCGTTGACAGGGAAACTGAGCGAGCATACCTTGACTGCGCTGATCGAGCCCTCGGCTTGGTTGCCGTTGCTCCACGTACCGTCCCTGCTGGCGATGTTAAGCCCGACTGCATGAATTCCGCCAATCGGAGCTCGATACCGTTCAGAGTCTGAACGCATACCCTCTATTATTCCGCAATCTTTGTCAGGTGAGGACGACGCAGGAATCAGGCAATCCTCATCGATCCAGCTGCTACCTGGGGGTCTAACATCGCCTGATCGCTTACAGCTAGAGCTGCCCGCGCGGTCTGCGCAGCCATTCGAAGAAGAGGTTGTCCTGAGGCTACACTCCGAAGGCTGGGATGAAGGGACATCAATGCGCTCTCCAGCTCGAACTTGACTGACGGAGGAAACCCAGGACCGGAGGGCAGACCTCTGAGAACCTGTAATACAGCTTCGGGAACCCTTAATCGCAGAGTCATCGCTTTTAGACCGTTGAGACAAGACCTGGAACTTTGCTGCCTGCTTTTGCCTTCTAAATTCCTCCAATCTAACCGATTTTAAAGCTGAGCAAGCATATACTCTAGCCCATAGGGAGGGAGAGAACAGGCTCGAGAGCTCCAGGTGTAAAACCAGAAGGCTCCGAGAAAGACGATCAAGATTTTTCCTGACTCTACAGATCTCCAACCTTAAAAGCGCAAGACTGGCTTTTGTAAATACTCCATGACTGGATGGAGTGTGGAGATGATGATTGATCTGGGCGAAGACTGGGATAACTACTGAGTCTCTGCATCTCTTCAAAAACGCTAGATCTGCTTTCAACTTAGAGATCTGCAAGCGTGCCCGTTCAAACTGGTGAACCTTTCAACTTGTCCTGACGATGAACCACATTGGTTGGTTCGAAACGCGTTGGCAGAAATCTTTCTCATGTGATTTACGCTGAAGCTCTTGTTATAACTGAATATGATATCCAACAAAATATCTTTATCATGTCCAATATATCACGAATTGGTGATTTGACTAATTTGACATGAAAAAGTGCTACCATTAATTCAAAACCCCACAAATTCTAGTTTTGCTCATTTAAATTTATAATATCAAATTTAATTTAATCTAATTTAATTTGATTATTTTAATTAAAAATTTGTAAAATAAATTGTAATAAAAAATATTGTTAGAATATTTTAATATTATCATAAACATATTATTAGCAAAGCAAAGAAATGAGCTTTGCTTTCTATCCATTTACAATGATATATATTATAAGTTTTGTTTTTAATTAAAATGTTGATAAAAAAAGTTTTTTTTTTTGTTTTGTGGTGTTTTGTACTTTTCTAATATTTGTTTGAAAAATAATTAAAATATAAAAAATAAAAACAATTAATTAATTAATTAAGATAAGTAAGTTTTTACAATTAATTATAATTACAATAAATTTTCTAAATATATGTGTGTGAAAGATTGAATGGACACTGGTATATTGTTAAAAGATTTAATTTTTATTTTTTATTTTTTATTTTATTAAAAAGACAAGTTAATTTAGAAAAGTGTAATCTGATGATTTAATTGTAAGTAGTGAAGTGATCGAGTTTGGATTAATGCGTAAATTCAAATTTAAAAATTTTCAAGTATGTGCAAGTCAAGCCTACTCCTTATAGTCAATGAACTTTTCAATTGAATAAATAAGTTAGAAAGAAGATAATTATTAAAAAATAATTTACAAAGTATTAAAATAAAAAGGGGAATAAGAAATAATAATTCAAAATGATTTAAATAAAATGGTGAATAAACTAGTGAAATATAGAAATGATAAATTAAATCAAATAGTTGTAAAAATTGAATTAGATGAAGACCATTAATTAGAAAAAATAAATAAATATGAAAAACATTATGAGACAAGTGGAAGATGCAAGGGAAAGGAGTTACCAAGATGAATGATGATCTCTAAGATTGGTTGAATTTGTATCCATCTTCACAATTAAAGTTGTTAGGTTGCTTTTAGATTTCTAGGATTTTCCTAAGATGCATGGAGAGTAGTGGAAACATATGATGAGATTTTGTTGTGATTAAAAGAAAATGAGGTGTTTGGTGTTATGGAAATGTCTACAATAGTGGACTTAGTACAACAATTATGAAAGGTGCCAATAGTTTCTTCCTTGGGATAGGTTTGGATAGACATTCCAGTTTGGCTAATGTAGGATTTTCCATAGAAATAAAAAATTTAGAAAACATGAGAAATGAATGGGTGACATCTATCTTTAACGATTATAAATAATGGTTTTGAGGTTTTGTGAGGGTTGAATAAAGTTTCGATATTCTTTTGGTCTAATTTCTTAGAAATATGATTGATAAGGGAGTGGAATTAGACCATGGGGAAGAGAATTAGAGAGGGGATTCGTGGTTTTTGGATGGAGGACAAAGGAAAATTCTCTTTTGATTTTGGAGAGAGAATAACCATTGGCTTTGAAGGCATTATTGAGATGGGATCTTTCTATGTTTAGTGTTGCATATCAAAATTTTGAATGATTCTAGATACAAGAGTTTTACAACAACAATTTTTGAGCCAAATGGTGGTGGGATTGGGTGTGAAGGTATCTATCTATATAAGTCATTTGTGAAAAACTTGGTGGGAAAGGGACTCATCTTGTTGACAAGTGACTAAAACATCCAAGAAAGGAAGTGAGTTATCTTGTTGGGTTTCCATGGTAAATTACATTTGAGGAGATACGTTATTGAGATGCTTAATAAATTATTTTAAGGAAGATTTGTCATAAGGCCAAATGATGAAGGTGTCATTGAAAAATCAAAATCAACATCGGCTTAAGAGGAAAAAGGTTGAGGACTAATGTTTTGAAGTGTTCTATAAAAATATTTGACACTATAAGGGATACAGATGATCCAATGTTTCAATTAGGCTTATCTCAGGTGGTTGGGAGGAATGATTATTATCCTTCCCACCGAGATTCAATTCCTACTGGTAACATGTTGAGTTCATATTGAGTCTATTATTGTAATGGCTTCAAGCTTTGTTGTTTTATGGCCTTGGGCCTTGAAGAATATCTTACCCTTACTTATGTATTGGAGGGTGAGGTGCTTGCTTACATGGAAAGAAAAGGATTATCCCAACGTAATAAGATATTTTACCTAAATTGTTAATTGTGATTGTCTTATAATTACTTAAACGAGAGATATTATAAGATTTTGTTAAAAGATTCCCTCCTCTTACCCAAAATTTTTAGATGGAGAATGATGTCATTTTCCAATTGAAGAGTGGTTACTAACCCCTAAGGATTCAACTAGATTTGATCCTATGATTGTAACCTCCCCATTGACCACATTCCCTAGGTTAATTTTTTAACTAATTAAACTAACCCTTGAGATTTATAAATCTCATTTATTATAATATAATGTATTTTCTCCCTGATGGGTGTGTGTCTAACACATAATCAAGTGGCAAGTGTTATACATGACTTGGATTATAGCCACCTCCCTTCTCTGCATGCCACCAACTCTTATCAAGCTTTATTACTTGCATTTATTGAGATGTCACCCTCCTCACATTATGCCCCACATTAATCTCACTCGTGTAGCGCCCCCCCCCCCCCCAAATACTTTGTTGAGGGAACTATCTCCAAGTTTGCGGATATCATTTCCATTTCTTCTCTAGTCCTCTCCTCCATGTTGTTTCCTCCTCCAGCCATGACTTTTGCCCATTATTCTTCTCTGGATCACTCTCATGGTTTCCTCCTCCTTGTCTTTCTCTTTCCTTTGTTGGACATTACAGAGGGGGATGGTTTCGACTCTCTAATTTCTAACCCCGCCCTCTTTTTTTGAGATATCATCACTCTCTTCTTTGAATTTCACTTACTACGCCCCCTTGTTATGGGTATCCTCAACTCTGTATGTCTCTTCCTCCCTTTGGCCAGTATGACCAGACAATGTTGTCGTTGTTAGAGAGGAGGTGGCGGTCGAGGCTGTGTGAGAGGATCGTATGCTCAATTCTACGCTAAATCCATATCCCATCGTTATCAAGCTCATGCCCGCCTAAAATTCAATAAAAAATCAACGCAGTTGAGGAGGAAGTGCACTAAGAAGATCAGGGAATTATGAACTCTGAGGTTATGGATACTGTTGCAGCCTGGATTTTGGACACTAAGAACACTAGGGACCATAATAATCATTACCTATATATTGTTGATCTCTATCAGCATGTCACATTACTTCTTGGGAAGGTTCTCGTATATAGGAGGAAGGCACAAGGCAACCTCATGTACAAGTTGGAGGATTAGAAATGTTGATGATGGATGTGGAGGGTTATCTTACACGTCTAGAGACAGGTTCGCTTCGAGGTTCTACGGTGGCACCCCACTGCAAGGATGTCGACCAATCCATCAATATTAACACCTCCCTTTCATCTTTATTTACAGGTTTTTCCTTACTTGTTATGTTTACTCTACAAAGAATTTTGGTCTCCATGATGTTCACTCTAAGGGTTGGTTTTCCTAACTATTGGAAAACCTTTTTTTCCTTTTAGACAAACATGGTTAGTGTTGGACATGCGAACATACATGACTATTAATAACTTTTTGTTTTTATTCATTGTTTTTCCCCTCTGCAAGGCAATAAATCTCTATAATCTCTCTATATGTTGGGTATTGTTTTCCTCAACTCGTTTGTGGATAATGATTGACTAGCAATTATTCGATCTTTGATCTAGTTTCCCATGTGGAAAGCTAGAGATAGTTAGTAACTCTAATCAGTTGTAAATTCTTGAATTATCAAAATTAATTTACAACATATATATATAATTTCTATTTTCATTGTATTTTTATATAGTTTATAAGATCTAATCATAAATGAATAATTGAACATGTCTATTGAATTATCGATAATTATAAACTTTATATATATATTAATAAATAGAAATTACATTTTCATCATGTTTCTATAAGACTTTAATATCAATTTTTATGATGCTTTAAATGTAAATTTTCATGATGAAAAATTAATTTTTTTGGTCAATTGACTTCATCCATGTTGGAAATTTTGATAATATCTAGAAAACATAAAAAAATGGCTTTGATTTATATATACATGTGTAAATAATGTTTCTTTTTCCGAGGAAACCTTCATATGAATACCTTAGAGATGCTTCCCCGTATTTGTGAATGGAATTCCTAGTAAATCCATGGGCCAGATTATTTGTCCTCACCTAAGAGGATTTAAAGTGGAAATTTGTCAATATAGAACTAGATGAATGCCTAGCAACATTGGCATCAACCAAATGAGTTAACCCCTTGAGATTTCAAGGAAAAAATCATGAGGAACACAAGGGATGCTTCCTCACATTTATGGATCGCATCCCTGGTAAACCCATTAGAGTAGACTAATGCACCTCATCTAGCAGAATTTGAGCTAGACACTTTTTCCATGAAACTAACCAAAAGGTCCAACAACATTAGTAACTATCAATTGATGATGCTTGAACCTTCTCAAGATGAATTGTGTCTAGAGTTTTGAAATGTCCAAAAACTCACGCACATTTCATCTCCAAAAGGTTCAAGAATCATCAATGTTTTTGGACATTTCAAAAATCCACACATATTTCATCTCTAGAAGGTTCAAGTATCATCATAACTAATTGTGAAATCTAGATACCAAACTACCAATTGAGTTGACCCCTTTAACTTACATAATACATGTCCATATTTTGTAAAATGTGTTTCAAAGAGACATTTTGAAATTTGGCATACTAACCATTTTACCAATAAATCCATACATTCTCTATACAGAATATTTGATACCATTTGCATTTTTTATATAACGAAATTGAAGAATTTGTGATGCAACTTTCCAAACATGTTCCAGACACACATTCAAATTAAATTGCCTTATAATCATATTTGCAAAAAATGATTTTGAAAAACAACCATAATCCTATAATTAAAGGTTTTCCCTTTGAATTTGTACTCTTCACGTAATAATCATGAGTGTTGTTTGAATTTTGGCATTGTCATATGAATAGTTATGAAGCAAACCTACAAATAGACACCAAATGTTATGTGTAAAACTTTGAAAGGGAAAATTCATGAAGCAAACATTACAACAAAAAATTGTGTCATTAACTTCTTTTTCATCTTCCCTTTTCTCTTGCATTTACCTTTTTTGTGGTTTTTTATTTTTATTTTTTATGAAATTTCTATTTTCATTGAACAATGCTCAACTCACTATTATTTCACAAGTCAATGCTAAACTTAGCATTTCTAGTATCAAATTTTGTGTTGGCTATAATGTCAAGTTTATCATCAAACTTCATGACTAACTAAATAAAAGTTAATGAATCTTTTAAAAAAAATCTTAAGAATGATTGAGGAATATAAATAAGCCATTTGTTTCAATCATCATAGGTGTGAGGGTATTTCTATTATTTTAATATAACCTTTTATTTCCCTCGCAAGAACCCCTGAAACCCTCTCTCTCATTATTTCCTCATTCACTCTCCTCTTTTATTCTCTTCTCCTCCCTTCTACTTTATCCCTTAGGGTTTCATCATCATGGAGTCTATGGTTTCAATTTTAGAGAGGAATCCCCACAGGGAATGTAATGGATTCTCCATACCCTCTTCTTATTTCCTTCTTCTTCCACTTTGGTTTTCCTATTTTTAACTTGCTATTTTTTATTTTTTTTAGGTTTATGGTTTCATACATGGAAGTTAAAGTTTCATTCAATGGATTCTCATATTGCTTCTCCTCCCTTCTTCTTCTTTTAAGTTATTGATTTGTTGATGTTTATTGTTCTTTTGTTGTTGTGGGTTTAAGGCTTATGAAGCAAGTTTTGTTTTGTTTTGTTTGTTTTTTTTTTTTTTTCATATCAATGAAAATAAGAGTAGACTCTTCCAACTAACTCATGAAGAGGCTTTAGTTTAGGAAGGAAAGGGAGGAAATTTGCATGGTTTAAAGTTTCTATTCAAAATTCAAGGTTGAAAATTATGGATAGATATGAGAAAAGTGTGGATTATTCTAAAGACAATTGGGTGGTGGAAGATACCTTCGTTTTTTCTTTGGAGGGATGGTCCATACCCTTGTTAGTGGTAGTGGACCAAATCCCTCCGAGTGGGCTAGGGAAAGATTTTATTCAACACATGGGATCCAACTCTTTTTCAAATAAGGATCAAGATTTCCAAACTTTTGTAGATCATGCAAGCTTTAATTAAATTTGTCAATTTCGTCCACATCATTTCCTAGAAATACTACACTGCCAGTTGGGGTAGGATGTATTTCAAATTTTCAAGCATGTGGGAGGTTTGATTCAAGTGTTAGGGTTAGAGATGATAGCATTTTAACCCAGGAACAATTTAATGAAATTTAAGGCAATGTTAGTATGACTTACTTTCTAATGAGTGATCTCTATTTGTGGGAAGATTTAAAGAGGGAATCTACATATCATCATCCCAAGCGAGGATTGAGTGATAGTTTTCCATGTGCCTCTAATCATGTTCATGACCAAGGGTTTGGTGTTGATTTGTTGCAAAAGAGTTGGAGTTTTTTGGGCACACAATGGGGCTATTGCTCAAAAACTAGATTTCAATTAGTTTTTGATATACCATTTGTGGGACTCAAACCTTAACAATTATTTTCTATGTCATTTTCTTTGTTAAGTTTCAGTAGGAAAAACCTAGTTTGGGGGGAGGGTGTCTATTTTTTCTCATAAGAGTAGTCTATGGGAAGATGTTGTGGTTTCTAGTAAAGAGTCATTACATTTGAGAGGAACCGTTGTTGATTCCAACAAGATAAATGGAAAGGGAACAATGGTTAATCGTAAAGTAGTTATAGGTGGGGAAAGTGTTGTTCTAGTGTAGGTACACGCACTAATGATGGGTTCAAGTTCTAGTCATAAGAAAAAAAAGGTGAATCAACCCAAGTCTTCTCTAATTAAACTAGTTATGAGTGAAGATATTCAAATGAATAAGGTTGTGGGGATGACTTCCCAAATGATTTTGTAGAGGTTTTTGGGTTCGAGATGGAGTGAATCAAGAATAAGAGGATGTATAAAAGCCAATTGGGTTGATATTATTGGTTATGAGCTAAAATATTATACCCTGTCTAGAGGGGGAAATGAATTTTTATTTTAATAGGAAAAAAATATAGATGTGATCTTGGGTTCTCTATGGAAGTGGGACTTGACACCCCAACTTTTGAAGAGATGGTCTTTGTAATTTGAATCCCATTTTAAAATAATTGATTATATTCTTATATAGGTGAAGCTCCCAATAATTCTAGTGGAGTTTTGATATTTTGAGATTTTTAAGGAATTAGGAAATGCATTAGGGAAGCATATTGATTTAGATTTGAGGTTCACATAATTTGGAAATATATCAATTGCAAAGATTCTTGTTGGACTACATTTGTGAGATGGTTTAGATGCAAAGATAGTCCTTCAAAATAGGATTTTTAATATGCACAACTCTTGGATTATAATTGGATTCCCTTTGGATGTTTATGCTATCATCAAATAGGTTATCTAGTTGCAAAATCTAGTATCACATTCTTTCCAATCAATTATCTAGGTATTGCCAAAAATCATGTAGTATTCGGAGGGATCTTTCCAACGAGGTATTGTACGTGCCAAATGAAGATTATATGACCAAGTTACGACCCTAGGAAGTTGGTTGCTCAACTAACACCAATAGGGCCCACGAACTCTTGGTGTTCCATCTGCTGGGGTTCGGAGTTTGGTTATTTAGGGTTTCCCTTTGTTGTTCAATAATAGAAAGGCCCTTGAGCCTCATTGTAACACAGTTCAGGAGTATGTAGTCGCCACATCTCTTCTCAGAGATAAGCTACCATCACTCGAGCTAGTTTATTTCCATTCTGCTTGTAAGCATCTTTCAGTTCTTTGATATTAATGAAATGAAGATTTATTTATGCTGCATCTCTGTTTTTATGTTTATATCTGTATTCTATTGCGTTCCTGCATAAGTCTGGATCAGTGGTATCAGAACAATATGTTATTTCTCTGTTTATATTTGCGTGTCCCCAACAAGGTTAGGGTATAAGGAGTTAGGGCTCGAACTAGTTGCACCTTTGCAAGACCAGCGTTGCAAACCGCGACGATATCCCATGGCAGAAAAAAATAAAGATGAAGGAGCAAGAGATCCATTCAAAATATTGTTCGAGCAAGCCCTCAAGCGACATAGGAACTCGATGATGGATAATTTTTCCCAGATCCTTCGGTGGCTACCCATAGGTGACACATCTTCATCCAGCAGCCACTCTGGAAGCGCCACTCCCTTTAAGTTATAATTCAACTTTGACATTCCCATATTTGAAGGCCATATAGATGCAAACATCATAGATAGAAGGTTAAATCTGTTGAAAGGATATTGTTCGGTTCATGACTTTTCCAATCGGGAAAAGATTACTTTTGCACTCCTCAAAGTCGCTCTTGTTAGCCTCACTCTCTTAAAAATCAATAATAAATTCAATTATTAAATTAAATAAATAAAATCATGAGAATTCCTCAAACTAAGGAATCTAGTTTGGATGAGAGATTTTCTCCAACTAGCTCCCCTAAATTAGTGTGTAAGTTGAGAAATTGTCTCAACCAAGTGAGTCTAAGATAGACGCACTATCTTAGACCACTTACTCATGTATTTAAATGTATTTTTAAATTATTTGAATAAAGGAGAATTACATAAGTATGAGAATGAGAGACCACATGATGCCTCTCTGCCTTTTCCACCCGTTTGTCTTTTGTGTGTTGCTGGTTTGATATTTGAGATGTGTGGTTATATGGCTGAGTGGTTTCAGAGCTTTTTTAGATCTGTTCTTATTTCTGGAGGACTGGTCAAGATTCGCCATCATTCGGCAATTTCATGAGTAGCTGAGTGATTTGGATCAACCGACATCTTGAAGGCTATCGAATGGAGTTGTGTATATCAGTTTGTGGTCTATTTTATTCAACAGAATCGGTGTAGCGTGGCGTCGTGTAGGTCACTGATTATGAATTAGATCGGGACACAAGTTCATTGGATTAAAGGGTCCAGCACTGTGGGCTGTAGAAGAAGACAAGAAGCTGTCATTTTCATTTTGAACAATTGTTACAGCGTTCAGCGCACTATGACAAAGATTGGCAATATGCTCATTCCATTACCATTTCCCTGTTGTATTTCCATTTCAAGCTGAAATATCAGATGCATGAATTTGAATTTCGACTCGAAAGCTGCAGGTTGAAATGGAAAGTTATTGTCCGTCGTGATTTGAATAAAATAAGGAAAGGGAATCTTGTTATTGAGCTCCATTCCCAGCCGGGCAATTAGATCCAACTCATTGTATTTGGCGGTTTAAAATTTAAATTGGAAACGAGAAATGAAATGCAATGCATCTGTTGATAGCGAGTTCGATTCTTGCCTAGAATTAAAGAGGGCGAAACCCTTTGACATCTTTGCAAGTGCGCTTTGATGTTTTTTAATCGCGTCAAACGAGTCTCTGCAGGCGACTGTTGGCCCTCAACTGTTGTGGTATCACAACTGGTGCTCTGAGAATTCAAAAGCACATATTTCCGCCTAAATCCAGATTTTTCAGCTATTTCCTCGGTCACTTTACTTTTTCGGACCTCTTCTACGAGTCCACTAGCAGTATGATGCTTCTGGCACCATTGATCCATGTTTTGCAAACACTCTTCGGGTTGATTTATTATCAAGTATGGTCCCTTAACCATTTTGACAAGTTCTCCATCAGTAATGATACAAGCAATCTCCAGTATCCTGTCCCTTTCAATATCTAGACCTGTCATCTCCAAGTCAATCTAAACTAGTGGTTGATCCAGCGAATCCCCATAATCGATTGCCTTTGTATTTAGTGTCAGATTTGCAACTCTGCCGTCCATCGTCATCGTTGCACGCACCAATTTTGGGAACTCTTCCGCAGAAGTGGTATCTGGATCCATCCTCATCCTCACCCCAACTTTGCCATGCCTTCTACTCGTTGATCCGATCGAATCAGCTCCTCTATTTGCGAGCTGTGAACACTGCATCTACTCCTTTCTTCAAAGGAAATAAATCGTCAAAAATTCAGTTCATGGCCAGTTTTTCATATAAAAACATGGATGAAATATGGGGTACGAACAGGAGAAAGGATCCACTGGATGAAAGGATAAAAAATGAGCTGCTGAGAAGAAATTATGTGGACATCCTCCTGGATCAAATGCATCCAACATGGGAAAATGGAAGAATAGAGAAACCTATATCGCTAAGAGGCTTGACAGATTTATCCTTCATACTAATTTAATTGACAAGATGGGCATGCGTTTCTCATCGATTGAGAAGGTTTTTATTTCAGATCATAGACCGATTATGCTAGGATGGAAGGAAAAAGGCTTCAGGAAAGGCTACTCTTTCAAATTCAATAGGTCATGCTTGGAAGATCCAGTTTTTAATGATATCATTAAAAAGGCCTGGAGTGAGATGATGTCTTCAAATCCTTGCTCGATCCTTATGACATTCAGAGACAAAATGGATTATGTTCGAATGGTAGTAAAAGAATGCAATTCAAAAAAAGGCAATCAAACAGAAATGATCTTCGAAAAATTCAAAAAGAAATAGATGGGGCATCGAAAGCTACGGCCTCTCACTGCATATCTTTTCAAATGAGATGCCACATTAAGGAGTTGCAAAAGAAAAAATCAAAAATTTTAGAACAGGAGGAGTTGTTCTGGAGGCTAAAGAGTAGGGCGTTGTGGCTAAAAGAAGGGGACAAGAATTCAAAATTTTTGCATAAATTTGCAATCGCAAGGCGGGAAAAGAATTCAATTTGGAAAATAAATGATGGAAAAGGGGGTTTCTTTTACTCTCAACAGGAAATCTC
This sequence comes from Pinus taeda, assembly GCA_000404065.3. NCBI lineage: Eukaryota > Viridiplantae > Streptophyta > Pinopsida > Pinales > Pinaceae > Pinus > Pinus taeda. Next base: position 79,557 of record APFE031593305.1, read on the forward strand.
AAAAGAGGCAGTTAGATTTTTTGAAAGGCAATACAAGAGATTGGAATCCAGTTCTTTTCTAGACATTCTGTGGGGCATTGAAGTCTTCCCTCAGATGTTCGACGCGGACATAAATGATCAAATCTTCAAACCAGTTTCCGAGGAGGAATTGCTAAGAACATTAAAATCTTTTAAAAGTGACAAATGCCCTGGCCCGGACGGCTGGACAATAGAGTTTTTCTGTCACTTTTTTAATATCATAAAAAACGATCTGCTAAAAATGGTGGAAGCAACCAGGATGTCGGGTAGCATCAACCAAAAAACATCCTCCACTTATATTGCGCTCATCCCAAAGAAAGGAAATGCAGTGTATTTCTCGGATTTCCGTCTGATCTCTCTGTGTAATATTTCTTATAAAATCATATCAAAAATCATCGCAGAAAGAATAAAAGGAACTTTGTCAACCTTTTTAACAAAAGAACAACACGCCTTTTTACAAGGGAGAAACATTCTTGATGCGGTTGCAACAACTCAAGAGGGCCTTTTTGCCATCCATGCTAAAAAAAAGTGATGCAGTCATCCTAAAAATCGACCTCTGCAAAGCTTATGATTGCATGGATTGGGCATTCATCAGATGTTTGTTAACAAAGGTTGGATTAAGATCCAACATGATAAACTGGATCATGGCGTGTGTAGAAAGGGTGAATTATGCTGTCATTGTAAATGGGATCCCTTCTTCGTTTTTTCTTGCGCAAAGGGGTCTTCGTCAAGGTTGCCCCCTATTCCCGCTTTTATTCATCTTGGCCATGAATTCGCTCAGCCTCCATATCAACAAGGCGGTCAAGGAATATAAGTGTCTCCCTTTAAAAATTAGTAGGAACATATCAATTTCTCATAATCTATTTGTGGATGATGTTATATTTTTCAGAATTTTATGCAGAATCACATGGCTGTGTTTCTATGAAATATTAAAAAACTTCCAAAAGGCGACAGGTCTGCAGATAAATAGCTCGAAGTCAATCTTATATCACAATGATATAAACCAGGAAGAGGTGGACTGGTTATCTACTCTTTTTGGTGTTGAGTCGCAGCCCATCAGTCATGGAATCGGGTACTTGGGGTTTTAGTTGAAAGCTAATGGATACTCAAAGGCGGACTGGCAATGGATCCCAAAGAAATACTATAAGAAGATATCAATCTGGGAGTACAGATGCCTTTCTCTGGCGGGGAGAGTTATTTTGGCTCAATCTGTTCTAAATCAACTGGCAGTTTATTGGCCTCATCTGTTTTTCCTACCCGCAAGCATAATTCAAGATATGAACAAGCTCACTGCAAATTTTATCTGGGGAGGTCAGGCGGGAAAAAGGAAATACCATCTCTCGAAACTATCCTATATCACTTTGCCGAAAAGCATGGGTGGATGGGGTCTATTAGACCTGAGGACTTTCGGAAAGGCCCTTTTGTGCAAGACTATGTGGAGGGGGATTTATGAGGAAGGGCTCTGGAGCAACACTGTACAGGAAAAGTATATGGGCAAAAAAAATATATCGTATTGGTTCAGAAAAGGAAGGATAGGGTCCTCCTATGGATCGACAATATGGTTAAGCCTCCGAAAAATCGAAAGTTTGTTCCTGAAGAATTTAATCTGGCGTTTCCAATCGGGGGATAAGATTCTTATAGGAAAAGATAATTTTCTGAGTGGAACAGAGGAGATCACTATTCCTGAATCATTGTTTACCTTTCTCCACAGAAAATGTATTTTCTTTTGGAATGGTTTAATTTCAAGGTGGCAGGGTCCAATTCCTATCTCGTGTGAAGCGGAAAGCCTGGAGTTGCCGGGGTTATCGCTATGCAATGGGACCATATCAGGGCTCGTCTGCGAAATTGTGGCATCTTCCGCACGACGGAGAATGATTCTCTCGTTTGGAAAAACTCGAAAGGGATCAGTTCCATTCGGGTCAAAGATGTTTATTAGAACCTGATTAGTTTCAAACAGTCTAAATGCAATCCCCTATTCCCTTGCATTTTCTGGAAATCGAGCTGTCCATCCAAAATGGTTTTCTTTTCATGGTTGTCCTTCCACAATAAGAATCTATCGTGGGAGAATTTAAAAAAGAGGGGATGGCATAGGCCTGGTTTTTGCCCCATACGCAGAATGGCAGAGGAAGACAACCTTCACTTATTTCTAACTTGTGATGGATCTCAACAATTATGGCTCTTCTTAGAGAAGTGTTTTGGTATACAGCATATGTCACATGCTTCAATAATGGAAGCCTATCTATGGTGCAACAAGCAAAAAAAAGCCTGGAGATCAATTTTCATCATCACTATCTGGTGCATCTGGAAGTGGCGAAATAATTATATTTTCAATGCTAATGAGCCCCCTTTCCTGGATATCTATTTCAATATTCTTGCTCTCTATGATGCAATCCTACAATCCTCTCCCAAGCAAAATAAGCAGGTTAGTAAAGACCTCCCATAGGACCTCTCTCCTCTGCTAAGGGCGTTTTTCAATGGAGCTGAACAGAATGGTTTATGTGGCTGTGGCTTTCACATTATAGCAAAAGAAGACAGTCAATTCTCCATTTATTGGAATGGGGGGAAGGGCACAAACAACCTGGCTGAGGCAATGGCTCTTGCAGGTCTCTTGAGTTTCTGTCTTTTTTTAAACCTTCAAGATGTTTCTATCTTTGGAGATTCAAAGGTTTTGGTGGACTATGTCTCTGGGAAAAATTCCATCTCCAGGCCGCATCTTGTGGAGTGGCTAGACAGGATTAGATATTCTTGGAACTCTTTAACAGGTGGCTCAGCACATCACATCAGCAGGAATCAAAATCTACAGGCAGATGCATTATCGAAAAAGGGACTCCATGTGGCTACGGGATGCTGGCATCTACAGGTTTACTCTGGCGGAAAAATCTTTCCAATACAGGACTTCTATCCTCCCGACTTCTAATTTTCATGTGTAGATCAGCGAATCTCCTGGGGATTTCTTTTTGGTTCTCTCTTCTTCATGTTTGTCTTACCCTTTTTGTTTATATGATGTTGTTTCCTTGGCTTCTTGTTTTTTCTGCTCCGCATGTCTCTGCTCATTCTCCACCTGTTTATCCTATTCTCTTTTTGAAGTTTTTGCTGCGGATACAGTCCAATCTTTGTATGGTACCGGCATTTTCATATGGTTTCATCATGAAGCTGGCAATTAGCCCTTCCCTGTGGGTTTTCTATAGGATCCATTTCAGCATTTTGGTGTCTTACGTTGATCCAGATTACCGGGAGATATGCTATGATTACAAGTGAATATACTCTATGTCTCTTTTATATACCTTATATAAATATAATTATGCCTTTTTTGTCCTGCAAAAAAAAAAGAGAGAAAAAAAAGAAAAAAAAAGAAGAGGAAGAAAGTTGCAAGATATGCACTGCATCGATCTCTTAGAGCTCGGGGAACGAGCTGCTCAGCCTCCAGATTTGGTGTTAATGCTAGTGCCCTATAGAGTATAGGCTCCATTTGCAGAACTACACACTCAAGCATTTCAAGTGATGGAGTTCAAGAACAGATCTCTGAGACTTTTACAATGCTAGAGGAGATGTTCAATTTGTCTTCTCCAACGAAAAGGTATGATTTATGAAAAATTTAAAGTGTCTTTTGATTTTTTTAAGTGTTTTTACTTTTAAGAGATTTGTTCACTTGAAAAAGTGACTTTATAAAAGTTATTTCACTTTTAAAAGGAACTTCACTAAAAAAATTTAATAGGAGTCTAAAAGGGTATAAAGTGTGATTTTGTGGAGTAATAAGGTGAAAATATTTTTTTTAGTGTGGAGTGACAAGTGAGATTTTTTTTATAAAGTAAGGGATTATTTCCTTGTAATGGAGTGATAAGGTGTATTTGTTAAGGAGGTCATTTTCATATTTTGTTGAAGAAAGCGGATGACTCATTTTTGAAGACAAAATGTTTCAAAAAGTTCTCAAAGTTTGTGCTTGAGAAATTTCATTCACGATGTTGTGAAGGTGAAGATTGATGTACTCCCATACTTAAATAAAAACATATCTTTTTGGTGGTGATTGTGTCCTAGATTCGCCTGAAATTGAATAAGGGGATCATAGGTACACTCTGTGTCGTGAATGTGTTTGCATGGTTTGTGTGGCATTCATTAAATGCTTTCTTTGTCATCTGTTTACACAAACTAAATGGGCATAAGAAACGCTTAAGTATAAGCATGTTCGATCAAGCTCCTGAAATCAACACTCTTGTAATCACTTAAGTTCATGAACACAAAGCATCACATCATCGACTTGATAAAAGCAATCTTCTGCAACAACATTTCACATTATGTGATCAAAGCAATCATGTTAAAGACGCGACAAATCAAGCACTTCAAGCCTAACGATATCAACATCATCAACACTTTTTGTATCACTTGGAAATACACATTTTTTAACTAAATTGTACGGGTGCATTCTCGGTTGTAACCGACACCTTAATTTGAATTGCTAAAGTGAATACATTAAGTCAAGTAAGTCTTCAAATGAGTCATCAAGATTGAACTTGTCATTTGTATCTTGGGTGCATTTTCGACAGTGTTCGACACCCTTCCTTTTTTAAAATCCGCACATTCAGTGAGTACATTCAAGAAAGCACAAAGTGTCAGTAATCAATCAAGCAAGTTCAAACAAGCCATCTAGAAAGCAAGCATCATTCAAACAATCAAAGCAAGCGAGCGTGAGAGAAAGAAAGTGAGCGTGTTCATAAAACAATCAAGCAAGTTCAAGCACATAATCAAGCACGCAATCATCATCAAGCGAGCGTGTCAAGTAATCAAATCAAGTGCGAGTGTTCAACGCGCAACAATCGAGCCTGTATAAAGTTCATTCAAGCACTCATAACGTTTCATTCAAAGCGATCGCCATCAAGCGAGCGTGAAATCAACAGTTCAAAAAAGTGGTTAAAAGCATCAGCAGTTCAAGAAAGTGTTTAAAAGTATCAGCCATAGTGCAAGCGAGCCTGTCATTTCAGTGATCAACTCAAGTGCGCAATTTTCAAGCACGACTTCTACACCAAGCGACCCTGCCTTCAAAGTAAGCAAGACAACATGGTGACACACATTCTGCTGTCCCAAATTCTTCACAATTTAATGTTATCATCAGTCGGTGACATGGTGAACATTAGCGAAACCACTCTTGTTGACATTCAAGTGCATCTTCAACATGCACATGAAACGATTGAGTTCCTTCAACTCGAATCGCAACTACAAAGAATTGAGTTGCACGAGAAGCGTGTTGCTTCCAAGTCTTTTTCAGATACAGCTGATCATTCGAACTCATTCATCCAACTAGCTTCAAGTGTTGAAGTTGTTCCAGTGCAACTTTCTTCCAAACCCATCATCAAGCCATGGGAAGAAATCCAAAGTAATCAAAATCGATGCGGCTTAGGATATGTCGAAGATGACGACAACTTACATATCCCTGATTATTCAAAGCCCATTTAGTTTGTCAGTGCCGGATTACTTGAACAAATCACCTCAACAAGTTCTCAGCAACTTGCAGACCGACATCAATACACACAAACTCAAGTTGCACACACACCGACATGTTCTCATTGTCAAAGAACCGGTCATCTAGAAGATCAATGTTTTGATCTCCATCCTTGTCACCATTGTGGCAAGTCAAATCATACATCAGAGAAATGTTGCAACCAACGACAATCAGCCATGTTGAAGATAAATTATTCATGGATTGATCCCTGGGAATGGTCATCCATAGCTAGAAGATTGTACAAGTTTTACAATCGGATTCACTCACACATATTGCAGCCAACAGTAAAAATGAAGATGGTACTCTCGTGCAGTTGAACGAGGGAGTACAACAGCGAAACTCTCCTACACCTGAAGGGGGGCAATTCAGAGTTCAGATATATTTTGGAGAAGATTGCCTCTCCTTGCAGCTGACAAAGGGGGGGAAATGTCAATGAAATTGACAAGTGGTTGTCAGACTGAAAGTCTCGACAACATCAACGAAGTAGCCAGTGGGCATCTCCATCAGCTAGTGGGCGATCATCATCAGCAAATACGCTAGTGGGTGTTCATCAAATTTTTTCAGTAGACACAGGATGCTGATTTCAAGCAAAGGACATGATGGAGTTGTCAAGCACATGATGGAGTTATCAAGCGACATTCAGAGATGAATCAGACATGCAGTTGATTCATGTTCTATTCAGATTTGAGTTTTTTTCAGCATCCAGCTTTGGCAGTTTTTCAAGCAAATGTTTTTTGAGGATCAACTTGAGAACTTGGAAGATGGTTCCTTGTTCGTTTTGGATTTATCATTGAGGGGGGAATGTTAGCCTCACTCTCTTAAAAATCAATAATAAATCCAATTATTAAATTAAATAAATAAAATCATGATAATTCCTCAAACTAAGGAATCTAGTTTGGATGAGAGATTCTCTCCAACTAGCTCTCCTAAATTAGTGTGTAAGTTGAGAAATTGTCTCAACCAAGTGAGTCTAAGATAGACGCACTATCTTAAGACCATTTACTCGTATTTAAATGTATTTTTAAATTATTTGAATAAAGGAGAATTACATGAGTATGAGAGACCACATGATGGCTCTCTGCCTTTTCTATCAGTTTAATGTTTGTGTGTTAATTTGTTGTGCATAGGGTTATATGGCTATGTGATTCTTCTTCAGCTCCCCATGTCAAGGACTGGTGGGAAACCTATTATGAACAGAAGGATGAGAGGGAACCATCACTATTTTCAGCCACACCCACTTGGGATTCTTTCCGAGATGCCATTAAGGAACAATATTACCCTGTCGGGAGCTATGAAGACAAACACAGAGTGGACCACGCTACGACAAGGAAGGAACCAAGACATTTCGGAGTTCACAAATATTGATCATACCCTTCACACGAAATTTGGTACTCAAGTATCGTCACTGTCTACATAAGTACATCTAGGACGATATGGAGTTCCTAGACATATCTTCGCTTGGCACCGCCTATCGATACATTGTCAAGGTCTAGTAGAAATTTAAACATAAGAAACGTGACTTTGGATCTGTGAATATGAAGCAAGGGAAAGGCGCCCCCAAACCGCGAAACAAAGGACAAATCCAAGGTGAGGTGACCCAGGACAACCTGTCGAAACTGCAAGCAAAGAGAAACACCATGAAGTCAAAGAAGGACACACGGAAATGGTGTGAGTTCCATAAGATCCCCACTCACAACACGAGTATCGAACCAAGCAGTCACTGGTGGTTGAGCTGAAGGCTTCCAAATCAGATGCATGATTTGACTTCGAGTCAGAACCCGATAAGGGGAATGACAAAAGGGAAGCAAATTATTAATGCAGAGTCCAGTGCCATCGTTGCCAACACCAAGATCCAAAATATTGATCCTGAAGATCTAGAGGAGAGGGATCAACTCTTCCACTCATAGATGTGGGTGAAGGGTTCTCCGCTGTAGTCCATTGTCGACAGCAAAAGCCAAAATAACCTCATTTCAGAAGATGTCATGAATCAGTTGGACCTAATGACCACACCACACTCGCAGTCATACACCACTAGGTGGCTTCACTAAGGACGAGATCTCAACGTCATACAGCAGTGTCGCTTTCCCTACAACATCAAGCCCTTCACAGATGAGGTACTGTGTGATATTTCTCCTCTTGAAGTTTGTGATGTATTATTAGGGAAACCATACTCGTGGAAGAATCATGCTATGTATCAGTCTAGGCTTCACATTGTTATTATTTCTTTGGGCAATAAGTTATATAGGATACTGAAGGTAGCATCACCTACCGCCATCTCTTTGATGTCTGCGAAGCAATGCAATAATATCATTTCCCAGACCGAGAAATTTTTCTTCCTTATGATTCACCCTTAGGGCAAGAAGAAGACTGTGGCCACATCCACAACCTCTAGAAAGGACTCCTCCACATGACAGCAATAGATGGATAAGGCCGTGGAAGATTACAGGGACATCTTCACCTTACCCACATGGGTACCCCTTCACTATCAGGTCAAGCACTCTATCGATCTGACCCTGGGCACACCACTACCCAACAAACTGATCTATTGATGCTTTATTATGGAGAACGATGAAATTAAGAGGTTGATTCAAGAGTTGTTGTAGAAAGGGCACATCACGCCAAGTCAATCACCCAGTGGGAGCCCAATCGTGTTGGTACAAAAGAAAGACGCCACCTAGAGACTCTGTATTGGCTATTAAGCGTTGAATAAGATCATTGTCCTAAATAGGTACTAATCCCACGGATTAATGACCTTATGGACTAGCTCAAGTGGGCCAAATATTTCAACAAGATTGATTTGAAGTCCGTTTATCACCAGGGTCCAATCCAACCCTCCAATGTGTGGAATACTGCCTTCAAATCCAAGGAGGGCCTTTTTGAATTGTTGGTCATGCCTTTCGGGTTGACAAATGCCCTCGCAACCTTCATGAGGTTGATGGATGACATCTTGTGGCCCTTCACCAACTCATTCGTGGTAGTGTATTTGGTCGACATCCTAATCTTCAGCATGAGTTGGGAAGAACACCTACACCATATTCGACAGGTCCTCCAAACCCTGCAACAACAAAAGTGTGCCAATTTGGAGAAATTAACTTTTGGTATGATCCAGGTTCAATATATGGGGTACATCACTGATGGGCAAAGTGTGAATGTGGACCCATTCAAGATACAAGTTATTTGATATTGGCCGGCCCCAACCACTCTAACAGAGCTATGCAACTTTCTGGGTCTTTCCAATTTCTATTGCAAGTTTGTGTTGGGTTTCTCTCATATCACTTGGCCTTTGAGTCAAGTCACCAAGGGCGGAGGGAAAGCAAAGTTCTTTTGGTCTAAATCCCAACATAATGAATTTGTCGATTTGAAGCATCACCTCTACTCTGCGCTAGTGCTCACATTACCAGACTGGCAACAACCATTTGAGATTGAGACAAAAGCCTCTGACTATGCCATTAGGGCAATTCTCACTCAGCAGAGGCATTAGGTGGCATATCACAATGAGACACTTTTAGACACAGTATGAAAGTATCTCACCTATGGAAAAGAGATGTATTCTATTGGGTAGGTCTACTGATAATGGAAGCATTACATCCTGGGGATGAAAATGATCATCCACACATACCATCGATCCCTGTAGTTCATACAGACACAAGGAAAGTTGCAAAACAATCACCATTAGAAGTGGTCCACATATTTGCAACAGTTCCATTTGAAAATCAAGATCAAGAAGGGAAACACCAATAATGATGCAGATTTTCTCAGCCGACCATTGGTTATGGTGCTGACTGTTGTGCTCGACTCTTGTGGAGACGATAATTCAGGGTGGATGCATCTTTACAAGAGCGATCCCGAATTTGGAAAAACATACCAGATGCTCCTAGAAGGCAAGCAAGTTCCTGATTTTCATCTCTAGTGAACACTATTATGTGAACTGGGACAGCTCTGTGTTCCTTCAAGTTAGCGTGCCAAGATGATTTGGGACATGCACTAAAGTCCGGTCGCTGGACATTTCAGAGTAGAGAAAATAGTGGCAGTGTTGCAAAAGTATTTTTATTGGTCAAATCGTCGACAAGATGTTGGGAAGTACATCAAATCTTGCACTGCATGCACTATTTCGAAACCGACAATCCAGAAGCAAGGCCTATATACTCCTCTGTCTACTCCTAGTCAGCCTTGGGAATCCATATCCATGGAATACATATCGGGCCTTCATTCTATTAAGCATGGAAACGACTATATTTTTATGATCATCGATATATTCTCTAAGATGTCCATTATGATGTCTTGCAAGATGAGTATCACAACAGAAGCCACTTCCAAGCTCTTCTTTAAATGAGTGTGGGTACACTTTGGGATCCCACAGTCCATTATCTCAAATCGGGACAACAGGTTCCTGAGTACATTTTGGTCAAGCCTCTAGTCGATGTTGGATACCAAGCTCACTAAGTCCACGACCTTCCACCCGAAACTGATGGTCAAACAAAGGTCGTCAATAGGATGATCGTGCACATTTTGCACATGTACAACTTGAATCATCCACGCACATGGGATGAAATCCTCCCCTATGTCCAGCACAACTACAACAGAGTTCTCCATAGCTCAATTGGTCACAACCCCTTTCAGGTTGGATTAGGATTCCAACCACTGTGTCCCATTGATGTGGCCATACCATTTGCAACTACTCAAGCAGATTCAGGTCATGTCTAATCCGAAGACAATAAGGCTAACAACTTCATTGAGCGCATTCAGCACATTCGCCAGCAGGTCCATGACATATTGGACAGAGCCAACACTACGTACAAGCAGTGTCATGATTAGCATTAGGTGCCCGCTCCGATATGGGTTATACACCATCATGAAGGCTATAGGGGACAATGCCTTCGAGCTCAACATTCCATCGTTCCTTGGCTTGCACCTAGTATTTAATATTGATCAACTGTGACCATACTTTCCCCCATCATTGGACACATCCGACGTTGTTGAGCAGCTAATACCAACAGAGATCAATCCAAGTTGCATCGAAGAATGCCACAACTGATAGGATCATGGACACACATATCAAGAACACTCGCCAACAAAGGATCCAACTATATCAAGTTGTCAAAGTAGGCCAACTCCTTCACCAGGGCAAGTGGTTCACCGGGGACGAGATTCAATACAAATTTTCTCACCTCATGGAGGCTCTGCAAGCAATGGGGACCATTGCTTCTTAAGGGGGGAGGATTGATCCAAGTGGATATTGGTGGCCAACCGCCTATTCCACCTAGACCTCTAGTCAGTTTCATCAATTTTCTTGATTATAGTAGAATTTACTATTTTTAGCAGTTTTTTCGGGTCTTGAACTTCCAGAGCTGTTTTGACCTCCTAAACGACATTTTTTTGAGGTCCGCATAGGCAAGGACCTATCTAAAATCCTATAGTACTTAGAGAGATATTTCCAACTAGGTATCGTACGCACCAAATGGAGATCATATGACCAAGTTACAACCTTGGGAAGTTGGCAGCTAAACTCCAATGGGGCCCACAAACTCTTGGTGTTTCATCTCCTGGGGTTAGGGTTTTGGTTGTTTAGGGTTTCCCTTTGTTGTTCAATAATAAAAAGGCCCTTGAGCCTCATTGTAACACAGTTCAGAGGCATGTAACCGCCACAGCTCTTCTCAGATATAACCTACCATCGCTTGAGCTAGTTTATTTACATTATGCTTGTAAGCGTCTTCTAGTTCTTTAATATTAATGAAATGAAGATTGCCCATAGTATAAACAACAAAAATAAAAATATAATATTTCAAAATAGCATCTATATTCTACTAACTATAAATAATAAACTCACAAAGAAAAACCTCCAACCTCTAAACTCACTAACCATTATAGTGGTATCTCTTTTATATAATAAAAGACAATGGAAGATACAAGACTCATGCATGAAATTACCCCAATTGATAGAGTCAAACCCCACCCCAATCAAAGTCAGAAATATTGTTGTCATTGATATCAAATATAGGGGGAAACTACATATGTCTAAGATAAAGATAACAAGATGAAGATTACTGGGAATATTGTTTGGATGCCCAATTTGGATACTCTATCTTTGAAGGATGTTTTACTATAAATGATTAGCTCAAATGGGAGCATAAGATATATTTTTGAATAGCCTATTCCATGACCTTTCCAACGATATATGACACTCCCTCTAAATCCATACGAATGAGGAGATATGAAAGATTTTGTCAAGTTGACCCAACCAAAAAGTACAGATCGGTCAAACTAGTTTTACAAGTCAGGGCCATAAGTGAACGTACAAACATTATAAATAATGGGTATATGAGCGCATTTGAAAAACATCCAAGTAAGAAGTGATTTAACGTGCACAATAGAAGTTGGGGAATACTCTTGGGGTATTAAAGGTGAAGCAAACATGTGATTTGTGGAGTGAACAAGTCATCTTGGAAATTTTGCTATAAATTTTCTTCCGGAATGTTTCAGGGTGTGAAACTTGGAAGATATAAAAAGCAGATCTTTGTTTACTTGTGGCAGAAATATCAAAATTTAGTTCGTTATAATTTTAGAGATATGCTCTGAGAAAGTTAGGCCTCCTAAATGCTCCTAAAATATGCTTCAAACTAGTCAGCATGGATATATTCTTTTGCTAAATTTTCTTTTGATATGTTTCAAACTATGAAACTTAGGGACAAAGGGGAGATGTTGATGTACCTATGACATAAATCTGAGACTTTGGTTTGCTATAGTTTCAGAGATATGCTCTAAGGAATTTAGGCTTCCTGAATGCTCCTGAAATGTGCTTTAAACAAGTCAACCTGGAATTTTTGCTATAACTTTTCTTCTGGGATGTTTCAAATTATGAAACTTAAAGGAAATAGAGAGAACTTGATGTATTTTTGAGTTAAGTTTGAGACTTTTTTTCGCTATAATTTTGGAGATATGCTCCAAGGGAGTTAGGGTTCCTCAATTCTCCTGAAATCTACTTCAAACAGGTCAACTTGTCATTTTCAATATAATGGTTTTTTGTCAATCTTTCTTCTGGGAACCATTGTGTATGATTTATGAAATGGCTGAAGTTTTTGGTGGACACTCCACCCATAAATTTATTTCTAAGATGTTTTAGACTCTAAAATTTGGAGGAAACAGAGGAGATATATCTAGGTACATGTGATAGAAATTTCAGACTTTGTTTGGCTATACTTTCAGAGATATTCCCTATGGAAGTTAAGATTACTGAACAATCCTGAAATTAGTTTCAAATAGGTTAGTTTGGCATTTTTTGCTATAGTTGTTTTTTGAAATTTTCAGACTATTAAAATTTCAGAGATCTGAGAAAACATGCAAAAGTGTCTCAAGTAAATGTTCCATAATCACATTTGCAAAATTGGATATGTGGCATGTTGTACAAGTTTGTTCTTGAGAGGAGGCCAAAAACAATAAGTTTGGGAGAATCAGGCCTAGTGAAGGCAGGTGCAACTAACAAACCTGGTGAAGGCAAAAGTAATAGGCAGACTTGGTGAAGGCAAAAGCAGCTAACAGACATTATGAAGAAGCAAGTAGACTCAATGCTTACAAATATTTGCAATAGTGAGGATTAGTGTCTCTTGTAGGTTGGTTCCTACAAATCTTGCAGGTTGCAACAAAGGGGATTGGTGTCTCTTGTAATTTGGTGCCTACGAATTGATGTAATAGTAGGTTGGTGTCTACAAGAACTATTATATTAAGAATATTTGTGGTTTTTCTCCTGAAAGGGTTTCCACATATATATGATGTTTCATGTGTTGATTATGAGATTGGTGTGTTATTATGTTTGAATGTTTAAATAAGTGAAAAATGTCTTATACTGATTCAACCCCCCCTCTTCGTATAACCATGAATCCAACATTCAATACAACTAGTGCACCCCCCTACTTGAAGAACAATGCAAAAGTTTATGTGCCCCAACCAAAAGATCACCATGGCATATATGTACTACAATCCTCCTTGAGATATGCACCCTAACTCAGCTCCTCATGCAAGTGCTCTAAATACCTAGGGATTTGCACCCTTCTCTGATAATAGATCATTCAAGTGTTTTAAACTAAACTAAACTAAAAGATAAATAGAAATTGAATTGAACTAAACCTTCTATATCATTAACAACAACTAACTAATTTTAAGTGGAGTTGTTAAAACTAGAAATAAACTATAATTTGCACACGCATTCCTTCTCCCTACATAATTGTGCCTCCCTCACACTCAATTGTGTAAAAGGACCTAGGAAAAATGCTCTACAAACTTGTTGTTGTGTGTGGCCTAGTGTAGTGGAGAAGACTAGCTATGTTAAAAAGGTAAAAACCTAACCATGTTTAAGCATTGGCTTTCCTGAAGGTTGGAAAATACCATCAACTTAGAGGATCAACTTGAGAGCTTCCTCAAGGGATATGATTTCATAGATGTCGCTAGTATGTTAGCCATGGGAAGCCCTTCATGGGAAAATTATGAAATTATAGAGCTTCCACAAAAATGCTTGGCGATAGGCTTAACCAATTTGCAAACTTTGGTCCATATTCCAATGTAAATCTCTACCACATGTTTGTATATATGGACTTATTGCAAGTTCCATTTGTAGTGCTAACTTTGCCAAATACCAAAGGTGTACTTTAGAACATGCGGAGAAAAATCAAAACATTGGATCACATTCAGAACCTAGCAAAATTTCATACATTGTTATGACATTGGTTTATCAACTCCAATTAGATGTTCTATTCTCGTCACATTCTGCACAATTTTGGAAATTATTTCACATAACCTTAGATTATGCATATTAATATAAATTGACCCTATAAACCGACCTACCATACCTTGCAAACAAGCGAGAAAATATTTGTGACTAAACCTTTCATTTTGATGTAGTAAACCACTCCTTGCACTCCAATAAGGTAAGTTTTTAACACCATAAACCATGGCTTGCTAGTTCGCAAGGTAACTTTATAAAGTCGAGTTAATGGGTCAAAATGACATTCTTCAACTCTACAAGGGTTCTATGCAAAATAATAATAATAAAACGAGATTGTGGGATGCTTAATAACCCTATAACATATATTTGCAACATTACAAGGATGCCATGGGTTGTCACAAAGTTTTGAACTTGGGTTGGCTTTGCAATCCTTCAAAACATCTATGCGAGATTGAAATCAATGTTATTAGAATAAAACCGGCTTCGAAAAAATCAATCAGTCTAACAAGTTCTGGGGCCATACCAATTCCACTGAAGGTTTTAAACCAAAAAAGGCCAGTTCTATGCCAAATCATCCACTTTTGTACCAAAACCAACTATAAATTTCAAAATCGGCTAGACCATATGGAATAGTACAACCAACAATGGGGAACACTTGAACTTAGAAAAATCAATAAAATAAAATAAAATAAAATAAGTAAAAAACAAAACTCCACCTTAGTCGCCCCGCACCCCCCAAATGCTATTTAAAGGGATCACCACCCTCCATTTCACTCACACAATTCATTTGAGAAATTTGGAGTTTTTGAGCTGAGTTTCTTCGGTTCAATTGGAGAGTTGATTGAAGGGATTATTTGAAGAAGTTTTTGGGATAATTGAAGATTGAGGCACGCTGAGTTGTTGAACAAGACCCCTTAATCAAGTAGCATAGTCTCCGATGATATTGATTTCTCATTAGAGTGGGTTGTGGAGCCTCAGCCAAAAGTATTTGAAAATGAAGACCTATCTTGAACGGTGTTAGACCCACTTCCACAACTAGAGGATTTGAAAATTATTGTTGGACAAGTACCTTCAAGGCCAAGGGAATCAAGCTTCCTACTTTTGAGTCTATTCATGTTGAGGGTGTCGATGATGAGAATTCAGATGACTCTCTCATCTAATTAGAATGTAGAGTCTAGAATATAGTTACTAGTTTGTACTATGCTTATTTTTAGACTCTAGAAACCATTTAGAGCATCTTTGTTAATATTTAGTTCATATATGGATTGTAGTTGGTGTTATTCTTGGTATTCTTGGTTATATGCATTAGAAACATTGCATATTTATGTATGATCTATATATATATTATATATATATATATATATATATATTTAATATTTATAATTTTTAGTCTATTAGTTTTGTGGTCCAATTTTTGTCTTTCGATCTAATTCTAGTTTTTGGGGTCAACCAATCAGGTTCTTATAACAATGGTTGCAGTGATGCCTTATAAGGTTGCAAACAATGTTCGATAGGGACTCATCCACTAGGGTGGGGTGTGCACACCCCACGTTTTCCATGCACCTAGGATGGGTTGATACCTAGAAATGTTTCTCCACGTCCCCCTTTTAGGGAAACTCTAGGAGACGCAAGGGGGGACTTTCCCCAAAAGGGGTGCTTATGGGCACCCCCCTTAAAAATGGTTGGGCATCCCCCCTGAATTTTTCTTTAAAACAATAATTTATAAGTGGGAAAGGCTAATATTCAACCTTCGGACCCTACTAATGCTATGTAATTAATGGTAATGTTAAATTCTTGAAGTAAAATGATTTTACTTAAATTTTTAATGTTACCATTAATTAACTCAAGATGTTTGAGAATGATTCTTACCTAATTGGATTTCATATGGAGAAAGTAGAATTTTAAATCCCAGTAAAAATACATCAAACTTAACAGTTTTCAAATTTCAGAATTTGGGGCATTGTGACATATTTCCATTGGATTTTATCATGTATGAAGGTATGGAACTAACATTTAATTAAAAGCACAAAGGCCTCTATGTTCCTCAATGTTGGTGGCATTGATTATCAAACTCCTGTGCCATGAACTTAGTAAAATTGTACCTATCACTCAAACAAAATCTCGATTTGACATGTTAAGCTTTGATTCTGAGATGCCAGAAATTGCTCCACTGTAGTCATTCTTGTTTGTCGACATTTCGAGTCTACCCCAAGACCCGTTGTCAGGACAAAGGTCGAGGAGAAACAGAAGAAAAATGGTGTAATAAATAGAGAGTGATCAATTGAATGGGCCGAGAATATGAAAATGAAATATTAATAAAAGTGAAAGCATAATATTTCATCTTTAATTAAATTAAATTATTTTTTCCAATAAAAATCATGTAGCATTATAATAATTTATTTTAAATTGATTTATATATTAAAAAAATTAATTATTATAAATGTATGTTTCATAAATGTTATAAATATAAATTTTGAATATATTAATATAATAAATATCAATTTAAATATATTAATACATTTACATATTAATTTAAATGTATCAATATATTTAATTATTGATTAAATCTATTTAAATTATTCATATAGATTTGCTTAGAAATGATTAAATTGGTATTGTGATGCTTTTCAAAATTATTAGTTTATTAAATGTTAAAGTTATATTGTTTTAGGTTAATTAATTAATTAAATAATTGATTAATATATTTAAATATTAATTTAATTATATATATTTTAAATATATTTATTTAATTTTGAATTTAAATATATTAATATATTCACATATAAATTGAAATCTATTGAAATATTAATTAAATATATTTAAATTAATAATATTATAATTTTTATTTTATGTTATTTTTAATAAATATTATTAAGGGATGTTGATGTTACTTAAAGAATAGGGGTAGAGGTGGAAAAGGAGGGAGGATGGGCCATTGGTTGGAGATTGTAGTTTTGTGTGAGTAAGGGATCCAACTTGCGCTTACTTCAATCCCACTGTCTCTGTTGAGATTGATGGGGTGTTTCATGATTTCGAGAGCTTCACACATCTTTCTTTTGTAATAATCGTTCTCCTTAGAGATTAGTTCCATGTCTTCCAGGCACACATGGTGGTTGGTCTTGGAAGAATGTTCGACAAGTGTTGAAGATCTAATTCTTCCTTTCTTGATATCTGCAACATGTTCTTTAAGTCTAATTTTGAAGGATCTTCCTGTCTCTCCAATGTAACATTTACCACCAGAGCACTTGACTTTATAGATTCCTTTTTGCTGGAAGTGATCTAGGTCGTCTTTTACAGATTTCATCTTATGTTGGATCGTATCTATCGGGTTGAACGAGGTTGCTATTCCTTTCTTTCTCAACACCTTGTAAGGGAGATACGATTTTCCACTTAAGGCATGTTAAACTTTTTCTATCTTATTTTAATGCTTATAGTGTGATATTGATGATGAAGATCTCATATATGCAATGATTTTGATGATATGTCGGTATTTGTTGTAGCATGAATTTTTTTTGGACCATAGAGGCCATCTAGAGCCTCTTTGTTGATGTATTTTTGGTTAAAATATGGATGACACTCGATGTTATTTTGGTTATATCAACCCTTGCTATAAATATGAGAAACTTTGCATATTTGTGTATAATAGGCACTCGATGTTATTTTGGTTATATGCACCTTTGCTATAGATATGCAAAACTTTGCATATTTGTGTATAATAGTCTAGATTCATATGGATGCACATGAATATTTACATAATTTTTCAAAATTTGAATATTTATTTATTTTTTGGTCAATTGGATTTTTTGTTTATTGTATGTTGTTCATTTTTAGTTTTAACTTTTGAGTTTTGACTATTGTCTGTTGTTCATTTTTAGTTTTAACTTTTGAGTCTTGACTATAGATATTGATGACCTTAGATGCATTATTTCACTCTGTCACGTTTTCGTATTTTTGAGATTGAGTAATTTCAATTTACTATTCCAGTCTTCAAAGTTTAATATCTATTATTTTGGTTAGTACTAATCAAATTCTAAAATAATGAATGATGAATTTAAATCAATGTATACAAAATTTTACTATTTCTATTTAGTAGAACCATTTATGCTATATGAATCAATGTATTTCATTATTGAATTTGAATGTGAATCATGTTTATAATACACACAAATGTGTTTCATTATTATACCTCCGAGGCTCAGTTTTTCATTAACTTGCTATTAGTTTTTTTTTGACTAAAAAAATTTAAAATCTATTCAAAGTTTAACATTATGAAATTAAATTTATTATTTTAAAATAAAATTTATTTCTATTTATCTCAAATATGATTGGTTGAAATGTCTCCCCTCTTATTGTGTAATGATGGCAAGAATTGACTTTTGTGAACTTTATCATTAATTACTATATACTATATCACTAATTACTATGTACCTAATGATGGGAATAATTGACTTTTGTGTTTAATTACTATATATTATAACACTAATTACTATGTACCACAAACACAAATGGTTTGTAATTAAATTTAAAAATTCCATTTTCTCACTGGTGTGAAGTATTGAATAGACAATTTTTATGGGTTTTATTTTTTAATTGTCAAACAAAAAAATAATTTTAAAAAATATAAATTTGAAAAAATATGTAAAAATGACATGTGCACAATTTATACAACTTTCATTATATCAATCTATACTCTAATGACATGACATGTGTACTATAATTATTATAATGTACCCTTTTATTTTTTTATTTTTATTTTTAATATTATTTTAGTATTATTTTATTTAATATTAATAAAAAATAAAAATAAAAATTGATAAGACCCCTGCACGGATCTGCAAGGCTGATCGCAAATACCCCACATTAAAACCCTGCTTTAGAATAAAAATACATCATTATCAAATATGTATACATACAAAGGGAAACCCCTTTTTTTTTAGAGACAAGTTTGCTTTTGAAATTCGGGTTAGTTTCCAAAGAATTTTACATTAGGGAGACCATAAGGTTTGGATGCCATGGTTACAAACCTTCAGGCTGACAAATCCCATAACCAAAACTCAAATAAAAATATAGGGTTTGGCATGTGCATTCAAATACATTGATTAACAGAGATATAGAGAACGTAGCTGTCGAAAGCACCTAAAATCATGACAATAGTTACAAACTACTACATATATAACAAAATAAGTTAAAAGAAAGAGGGTGAAGGTCAGATTCTAACCAGGTTATAGAACCTTGCCTCGTTCTATAAGTAAAATTCCATTATGTCGACATTCAAAGCAAAATTGGGAAAAAATCCATTGTGCAAATCTTCAATATTTAAAGAAAACCCTGCTTTATCAGGTCAATGCACCCAATTGAAAAATTTGTTCGAAAAATGGCGCAAATGCAAACGAGGCCAAGGCGGCAAAGGGTCGGTAGGAGGTAGTCACTGTAACTAAGCCGTAGCCATGATCACCATAGATCAAACCCTAATCATGTCTTGGTCATAGATATTTCCACATGTTAGGGTTGAAAGAAGAAAGAAGAAATAAATTATTTTAACATCCACGAGGCTAAAGATAGCCTATGGGACAAATTGCTTCTTCATCTGCCTGATGTATTCGACCCTTTTTCTGTGAAGCCTCACAATAAATGCTCCCAGCTTCTCGACAAACTCCTTGCTAAATAGATTATCCCAAGAGCTAGCTGCCAGCATATCTGCAGAACTTTCCCCGTTGTCTTTGAAGGCCTCACATTCTAAAATGAAATGTTTTTCTGTTTCCACTTTTCCAGAAGAACAAAAAATGCGTACCCTTTCCTCCCACACTTTCTTTGGCCTTTTCCAGTGCCCTGTTTCACAACGGAGTTGGTGAGAATTAGTCCTTAACTTAGCAATAAGAATTTTGGCTCTCCAAGAGATATTGGCCTCTATGTATGCTTTTGGTTGATGATTATGAGTGGGATTAAACACTTCAATATAGTGATTTTTCTTTTTTCCTAGCTTCTTATCCCAAGTACATTTGTGGAACTTTTCCATAACAAAAGCTTTTATCTCTTTGCTGTTTACGGGACATGCGTTCAAGCAAATACCCCATTTACTAACCATTTGTTATTTTGCTGCATCCAAGTTTTTTTTCTCTTGCACAAGCTATCATTAAAGACAACCTTAGGCCATCTACCCTCTTCCATTTGCTCAATTTTTTTTAAATACCTTATGACTCGCACCATAACAATTGCTTCAATAGGAGCAGTCCCTGTTTCACTTAACAAGATATCATAAGGAACTGCACTTTTAATCTTAAATTTGTTTGTAATCAAATGCTTCTGAATTTTCTCAATTTGTCTCCACTGCATGTCGGAGGTACTACTAGCCCACAGTTCACAACCATAGAGAATCATCGGAATCACTAGAAGCCCAAAAAGAGTTTGAGTCATCTTCCAGTCCCATAACTCTGCCTCTCTACACCTATTTTGAAAAGCATAAAATGCTTTCCAACCCCCCAAAGTTCTTTTCTTTCTACAACCATTCCAGCTTAGATTTTTGTTGAAGTCAATTCTGAGGTATTTGTAATCTGCAACTTCTTCCAGAATTTTGCCTTCAAAGTAGAACTTATGCTGGTTATGTTTTCTTTTGTTAGAGAAGACCACTACTTTCGTTTTGTTGATGTTGACTTGCATCCCCATACTTCTACAAAAATGCTCAAGGGATAGTAAGTGCTCTTGCAAACCAAAAGCCGATTTAGCAATCAGAATAAGGTAATCTGCATACAAAAGAAGCCTTATAACAAACTTGCACAAATAGATACCATCACCCCCTTGCGAATTTAACCACTCCTCAAGCTTGTCGATATATAAACCAAAAAGGGTAGGAGATAGTGGGCAACCTTGCTTGACCCCGATATCGCTTCTAAAACTTTCAGAAATGCTTGTTGAAGTTCTAATTTTGACTTTCACCTCTTCATACAGCCTATGCACAGCTGCTCTCAAATGTTTAGGAACCCCAAGTTCCTCCATTCTCTGCCAAAGTTTATCCTTAGGAACCGAGTCAAACACTTTTCTGAAATCAACGAAGCAACAAAATATTTCTTCCTTTTTCTCCCAAACTTTTTCAATGATGTGCCTTAAAGTTATGCAATGATCAACTGTGGAATGCTTAGGTCTAAAACCTGCTTGCCCTTTGGCACGCTTATCTCTTTCTTCTGCCCACTTGTTAATTTTGTTGTCTAGAATGCTTCCAAATAGCTTTGCAAACAAAGGGTTTATCATGATGGTCCTATAATTGGAGGGATTATTGACATCACCGCTCTTGAAAAGAGGTATTGCCAGACTAGTTGTCCAATCTATGGGGAGCCCTTATTGTATGATGTTGTTGAAGATTTTTGCAATGTGGGGTGCAAGAATCTTTGAGCCCCACTTTAGATATTCTGCTTGGAGTTCAGCTAAGTCTTTTGCTTTTCCAACACCCAACTTCTTGATACCCATCTCTACCTCTTGTACTGTGAAGAGTTCAGTATCAGTGTTGACCAAGGGGGGAGGGTCAACCTTGGGAACCTGCTCATAGAGTTGTCTTGCATAGTCAAACCATTTAGAAGCTGTAATATTATTTCCAGTTTGTATCTTTTTCGGTTGGAGCTCCTTCCAAAATAATTTGGGATTATTTTTCCCAAGGAAGATTAGTTCTTTCCTCCTTGAAACCATGAAATCAACCTTTTTCTTGCTTAATAACTGCTTGTAAGATTTGAGCTTTATGTTATCCTTGTTTGAATCTTTCCATATTCTCCTTGCCTTTTTGCATTCCTCATCAAACCAAGCATTAACCATAAAACAATTTGTTTCAGACTTCTTAATTTTTGTTCTTTTGCACTTTGCAAGTGCGCATTGAATTAAATGTATCAATTCATGACTATGAAGGTTGTGAATTGTATTTTTCTCCTTCTCAAAGAGCCTCTCTAGCATCATTTTGAAGGTGTTACAATTTTTTGGGGTCAAAAGAATTCTGCCCTGTGGGAGATTTTGTTGGACATGCTGAATTTTTGACTCTAATTGTTTCTTTCCAATCCAAGAGAAACATAAATAAATTGGCTTGTGATTTGATTTCAAATCCCATAGCTGATCTCCAACCAAAACTTCTTCCATTTTTTCACACAAACCATGCGAGCAAATTACATAATCTACCACACTTGCTCCATTGTAAGTATTGCAAGTGAAATTACCGGACTTTGCCCATGTAGTCAAGCCATTACAAATGACTAAATCAAAGGCCCCACATAGAGTAAGCAATTGTTCACCAAAGAAATATTAGCCCTTGTCCTCTGAAATTCTTTCCCACTGATGATTACTTTCTTCTGTAAGCCAAATAGGGTCACAATCATCTTTACATCAAAGAATGCTAGCTTGCTCACTTGCCGTCCTAGCATTGAAATCACCCACTATAAGGACTTCACCTAGCTGCGAATATGTTGCAATATCCGCTTTTAAGGCTGCAAATGGATCTTTGTGGTCAAGCCCTCTATCTTTGTAGATTTTTGAAACCTGTGGCACAAAATAGCATGTTGCAATTCTGATGCGATTTCCATATTCTGATATTTTAAACCAAATGAATTGCTTATTTGAGTCTTCTTTTTCTAACTGAATGAGACAACCTTCTTTCACCCTTACTAAAACCATGATACCCCCATACCGTTTGCCATTCCCTGCTGCTTTGTTCCACACTGCCATCTTCCAGTATCCTTCAAACAAAGGTGTCTTGCACCTTTCATGCTCATGTGTTTCTATGAGGCAAATTATGTCTATATTTTCCGCAATAGGCCCTAACCCAGGTCCTCGTCTCCATGGGTAACCTCTGCAGTTCTAACAAACTAATCTTAAGGAAACTAATCAAATCAAAAGGTGGACCATGCTTCCAAGTGTATTTTGTTCACATGCGCTGAAGGTCGTGAGGCTTCCACGAAAGCCTTGAGGGAGTCTAAAGCCCTCGATAGAACCATCATTAGAATGAGGGGAAATATAACATAAACCTCCAAGGAAATTAAAACAATGCAAACCAATTATCAAGACATGGTTCCATATATACAAGCATCACACAGGCCTATATATTTATATAAGGTTAACAAATGTGGTAATACATTTAAATCTCAATAAAATATTATATGGTCCAGAGATTATATATATTGTAATATAAATACAATTTCATCCTTAAACTATTGGGAAGGGTTGGCGAGACCAACACCCCAAATTGTCATAGCCAAGCATTAAAGAGCAAACATTAAGCTACAAAGCAATACAGTGAAGTACTATGTCACATTTATCAAATCTAGACAAATATTATACAATAAACTCTTCATGGTTCAAGAAGTAAAGAGAAATTTAGAAATAAAAATGTTATATTGTGAAGGAAATTTCAAAGAATTGTTCAGTAAATGGGGCAATTTATATATACATGTACAATTTACTTACTAAAAAGCGCAACAAATAAACACTCAACAACAAATTTACAATTGTAATCATCTTTTAACCAAATTTTAAATAAAATTAATTAAAAATGTGTGTGGGAAAATCCAAAATTTAAATTTAAATTATATTTTCAACTCTTTCTTTAAATGATTTGTTTTCAAATTCAATACAATAAAAAAAATTAACTACAATTAAAATTTACTATATATATCTGTATAATCCAATAAAAATAACGATTTATTTTTTAGTTGTCAAGATTTATTTATGAGTGGAGATTTGCATAGCTATTCATATTGTCAAAATCTTTCTACACAATCCACATCCGTAAGATTCTAACATTTTTTTTTTAATGGTTTCATGCTACTTTAGTTGTCAAGATTTATTTAAAAACATTATTTATTTATGAGTGGAGATTTGCATAGCTATTCATATTGTCAAAATCTTTCTACACAATCCACATCCGTAAGATTCTAACATTTTTTTTAATGGTTTCATGCTACTTTAATTTAACTTAGCTATAACTATGCCACTTTGTTTTTTTTTTTGTTTTTTTAACCACATGGTGACCAGATTGGGGAATCCGCCCCTTTAGCTTCCACCACAGCAGCTCAGTGTACTCAATGAGATTTTAACTTCTGTCTCCCAGGCTTCGCCCAAGTGACTTACCGTCAAACCACACATCACTGTACTATGCTGCTTTGTTAAATTTGAATTTGAATCATGTTTATAATACACACCCCTACATCCATGTGCCCTGATCTCCCTAAAATTTAAGATACTCCCACATATCCCATCGCTCAAAACTTATCCCATCCCTGAAAACTGGGTGGAACATTGGTTCAAAGTTTCAAACAGCCTCCCCCATCCTTGGAGGCAGGGAAAAAAATGTGATGGCTAAGGGCGCAGATCCCCCTCCATTATTTGAACCAAGATTCATAATATGCATTGCGGGGTAAGATAGTTGTTGAAGGTTGTGTTTAGTTAACTTGCTTTGGGAAGCGAAGTTCCATTTCGATTTTCACGGTAGGTTTGATGACGATTAAGGGACAGAGAGGTAATTTGTACATAACTTACATTGCTTGGGTTGACTTTCATCGAGTGTTTAGATGTGTTTTCCAAACTTGACTTTTTGTTTCAAGTCTGTGTTTGCTCTTTATGCCGTGCATGTTCATGTTTCATGTGTTTAAATAATCCCCTGCAACTTTTCCTACTGTGTTTACATGCTGCTGGACTGGTTCCAAAAATTTTCATACCTTCACTGGTATAGGTTTTGGAACAGAATTCAGTTTTTCATTTTGCGATATATCTATTGAGGGGAATCTTTAATTCATATGGCACAAAGCTTTCATGTAAAAGAAGCAGCATAAATTCAAACTGTAATATCAGCGAAAATAAAAGAATATGAAGAACCCATTTGTTTCTCTTTCATTTCCATATGAGTTTAAAGAAAAATTTGATAGGGAAACTCAAAAGATGCTTCCCCTTATTTATGGATGCATTTTTAGTAAACTCGATAGCATAGACTAATCTACTAGGCACCCATTGACTTGGAACTCGCCAAATGCCCAACAATATTGAAAACAACTAGTGCATCTAACCCCTGGAACTAGAACACTGATTATTTGTTTTTTTTTTTTTTTTTTCAGCACGAAAAAAACTATATATTTATATTATATTCATTCAACACATATATACAACTATGATGATGTGGAGAATGTCTGATATGGAAAAAGAAGTTGGGCATATCCGCATAGAGAGAGAAGATATAGAGCCGCACGTAATCAAATACATAAAGGGCATTAAGCCAAGTATATGTATGGAGAAAATAGACAGAAAATGAGGCATGTATTGGGGAAAACAGAAAACATACCCGATTGGCTGCGCCAAATAGAAAAAACTATATACCAGGCATGGAAAAGTCTGGGATCAGGTGGCTGACGCCGTCCACTGTAACCTGCATCCTCCAAAAACCTTGAGGCAGTGATAAACCCATCTTAGATAAAGCATCTGCTCTCTGATTTTTGTCCCTGACAATGTGGGAAATAGAGTAGTCTTTCCTGATGGACCATAATGCCCCGAGTCTATTCAACCATCTGGAGAGATGTATATTTTTTATAATATGTTTAGATAGCACATGGTCGATGGTGATTTTCGAGTCTCCAAAAATATGAAGGTTTTGAAGACCAAGGAAGGCAGAGATAGAGAGGAGTCCAGCCAGGGCCATAATTTTTGCTTTGTTATTTGTTCTCGGTCCACCATTCCAACAGATGTCAAAAGACTAACCATCTACAGGGAAAATGGAAACACCACAGGTGCAAGTATTCTGCAGAGCAGCACCATCAAAAAAGCGCAGGGGTATCCATAGGATTCGCTGGTCCAATTGATCCTACTTTGTCTAAGAACTGATTGACGTGGTCGATCAAACTTCTTATATAAACAGAGGATTGGTTCAAAAACACTAGAACACGGTTCTTTTTTAGAATCAAAGATTGTCCGGTTCCGCCATTTCCATATGGCCCAGACTAATAGCAATGGCATGGGTCTCCACTTGCAATGCATTTTGCTCCATGCTATAAATGCTTCATAGATAGACGGGGCGCTAACAAAAACGAAACCAAAATGAGCAGACAAGGCCTGCCAAATCAACTGGACCTAAGGACATTGTAGAAAAAGAAGTAAATTGTTTTCAGAATTTGTTCTGCAAAGGGAGCAAAAGGCAGGTCCATGCCAATTGTGCTTCTGGAGGTTTTGCCAAGTGAGGTTCCTGTCATGAAAAACCAGCCAGGCAAAAATAATGGTTTTTAATGGGCATCCTGTTTTCCAAAAAACAGGCGGAAAGATATTACCACTTGAAACAGATTCAGATAATAGTATTTGAAGATATATGTGCTTTACTTGAACAGTCGATGAGCCACCAAGACCTCTCCAGGTAAGGCAATCCCTGTCTGACATGCGAAATAATCCAGACGATTTCAAGGAAGCAATGATAGCATTCCATTGGGATGCCAAAACACCATGAAATTGCATTTCTGACGCAGATTTCCAGATTGGAATCGCACCATCCCATTTTTGTATCACGCTGGCCCAAAAGAAATATCCCCTGTAATGTAAATTTCTCAAAAGATGCGAAGGGATATGGATCCTTTCTCCCGCACCTGCAAAAGTATCTAATCCAATGATGATATTGGAACCAGATTGGAAATTCCAAATCAAGTTTTCTCTAAAGAATGGCTCCAATCTCTGTAAACCTCTCCAAATATATGAGCCAGTGGAGGATCTTGTGGATTGCTGTCTGTACCAATATGTCATGTCTTGATTCCCCATGTACTTGGCTCTTATGGTCTTGCTCCAGTTGGACTCACCCATAATCGCTTTCCACATAGATTTGCATAGTAGAGCTCTTCTGAAGGAGTGAAAGTCCACTATACCCCATCCACCTAATTTTTTCGGCCGAGATAGCTTCGAAAGTCTGCTCAGATGATATTTCTTCTTTTCTTTCTGTCCACCCCAAATGAAGTTAGCTATCATGCGGTTTAAACATTTGATAATGGATGTTGGGATGTAGAAAATGAGCACCCAATAAACCATGATTTGGGCCAACACAGATTGTGTGAGAATGGCACGGCCTCCTATGGATAAGAACTTGAATTCCCATGCAGATATTCGCTTGTAGAAACGATCGGAAATCCAGGCCCAATCAACCAGTCTGTAGCCCGCTGGTTTCAAATTGAAGCCTAGATATTTGAAACCTCTCTTAATAGGAAAAGCTTGGATGTTGAAAAGCTCTGTAATAAAAGTAACAATATCTCCATTTACATTTTCAACATAGAAAGATGATTTTATATCATTGATGTACATGCCAGTGGCTTTATGGAAGTTTTCCATGATTTCATGGATGCATATCCATGTAGATCTGCAGAGTATAGCTAACAGAAGGATATCGTCAACAAATAGACTATGCGACATGAGGATATCCCTGCAAATGGGGAGAGGCTTAATTCTCTCTTGAAGGATTGCTTTCTTTAGGTGTAGGCTCAGAGATTCCATAACAAGTATGAAAAGGAAAGGAGATAGGGAGCAGCCCTGTCATAGGCCCCTGGCCGCTTTGAAGAAAGAAGTAGGGACTCCATTAATTAGGACAACATAATTTACATCTACCACACAGGCCATGATCCATCTGATACACCTAACATCAAGGCCAATCCTAGCCAGTAAGCATCTAATAAAGCCCCAATTGACACAATCATATGCCTTTTTAAGGTCAATTTTTAAAAGAGAAGCTTCAATTTTCTTGCTTTGAATGGAGTGTAAGCATTCTTGGGCAAGAGCCACTGCTTCTGAGATATTCCTGTCTTTGAGAAAGCCGTGTTGCTCAACAAATAGGTGTAGAGATAGAGTGTTCCTTATTCGGATAGCTATTATTTTGGATATGACCTTGTATAAAACATTACACAATGAGATAGGGCGATAATTAGAAAAAGAGGAGCGCTGCTTCGTAGGAATAAGAACGATGTAAGTAGAGGATATGTACTGGCTAATGGAACCCTGAGTTTGCGATTCCTCAACCATCTTTAATATGCTTGTCTTAAATAATTCGAAGAAGTGTATGAAAAAATTGATGGTCCAACCATCCAGCCAGGGGCACTTGTCTTTCTGGAATGTTTTCATAGTTGCTAGTAATTCCTCTTCTAAAACTTCTGCGTAAAGAGCTTTGTTTAGGCATTCATCAAATATCGTAGGGTATGGGTCGATTCCCCAAAAGATGTCTTCAATTTTGCAGACAGAATCCTCGCTGTAGGCCTTTTTAAAGAATTTCACTGCTTCTCCAAAGATGGCCTCCTGTGAAGTATGAATGTTTCCAAACTCATCCCTGATCTCCCAAATAGTATTTGCCTCCCTCCTTTTATTTGCAAACCTGTGGAAAAAATTGGTGTTTTTATCTCCCTCTCTGAGCCATAATGCCCGACTTTTGAGCCTCCAAGTGGTCTCTTCTTCTTCCAATAGCTTTTGTTTTCTCTTTTCTAATCTCCATATATGATTTCTCATATTGGACGACATGGAAGGAATCTTGAGGAGCATAGATAATTACTCCAACTTTTTGCAAATTTCCTTTAGTTCCACTTTATTGGCGGCTGCTTTCTCTCTTTGCCATTTTTTGACCTCTTTTCGAAGAGAATGAAGGCGAACACGAAAATTCCGAGAGGAGTCATTATCCTGTCTAGGGGATAGCTTCCAAGTATCGTTTATAAATTTGTTGAAATGAAGATCAGATAGCCATGTGCGGTTGAACTTGAAAGGGTATCCAAAACTATGTCCAGCATGTTTCCATTGAATAGAGATGGGGCGATGATCAGATATGAAAGATGGAATGATGTTCATTGAAAGAGAGGCATATCTTTCAATCAATCTTTCATGGAAGATAAACCTATCAAGTCTTTTTGCCAAAAAAGCTTTGCTGGATCGCCCATTGTCCCAAGTTGGTCCCTAACATACAGGCAGGATATCAATAAAGTTATGTTGCATAAAAGATTCCCGAATAAATCTCCCCATCGAATCAAATTTCCTGCCATTGCCCCATATTTCATCATCACAAAAAGTGCAGTTAAAATCTCCGCCAATTATCAATGAATCAATTTCAAGCAGTTCAGAGGAAAGTAGATGTTTCCAGAAAGGGAACCGATTTTTATATGGAGCATAAATGTTCAATATGTGAATGGGGATTGAAGAGCCACGAAAGTGGGCCATAACAAGAATGCCAGCGAAGCATTGAAACACAGCAGCCTTGATCCATTTAGGATCCCATAAAACAGCTAATCCTCCAGACATGCCTACAACATTTGAAGCAACCATGTGCCACGTTGGTAGCATCCTTCTGAAATAAGAAATTGTTTGAGAACTGTCATGCATAGTTTCCTGAATAAGAAGCGGTTTAGATTTAGAACAGATAAATAGATTTTTTAAGGCCAGAAATTTGGGGTCAGCTCCCAGGCCCCGAATGTTCAATGATAAGATGCCAATCATTTGGGGGCATCATAAGGCCGACTTTCTCTAAGGGGCCTATTATCAAGAATCTCTGCAGTAGCAATTTCAATGACAGGAATGTCAATTAAGGAGAGATCCCGGGTAGAAGAATCCTATCTGCCCTTCCTTCCTCGAAAATGTCTGCTACCACGCTTCTCTTTGCGGCGAACAGTTATGTTCCCAGCCGAAATAGGGTGATGTGGGGCGAGGGGGAATGGTTGGGACGATGAACAGTTAAACGCTGAAGTTTCAATGACACTCTATTTAGAAAGAGGTCGATATCCTGGTCGAATGAGTTATGAGGAGAGGATGGAGGGGATAGGGGAGGAGAAACAGAAACGAGAGGAGCTTTACCCTTGTGGTCAGACAAATGAGGAGATATGGGGGAGAGCGCTCTGTTTGTAGACTTTATATTTGTGTCAGAAGAGCGGCCAAGTAAAGGGGAAGGCGAGAGTCTATGAAGGTGAGGGGAGTGAGAGGAAGGGGACAGGGGTGAAGAGGATATGTACTGGATATGGGCGGACGCAGGAGCGATGAATGGAGGCTTGGAGGAAGTAGGAGGGAGGGAATCTCAGGATCCAGTTCCAGTTCATGAGGCAGAGAGGGATTAGAGAAAACTGACTTATTAGCGGGCAAGTTATGTAAAGACTCCGACAGAGATTTAGAAACGATGGAAGATTGGGGTCGTTCAGCAGAGCGGTTGAAATGCCGACTTACATGTTCCACGGATAAAGATCTAGGATGCGGAAGACTAGAAGATCGATCCAAAGAGCAGACTTTCGACGAAGCATGGACATCCTTAGTAATGTCAGGGGGCCGGTATTTCTCCATGGAGATAGGCCAATTGGGAACCGAAAAATCTTTTTCATGTGATGGAGCCAGAGAAAAAACAGTGGGGGTTTACTCCTCAGCTTATTACCAGAGTGACGAGGACAATTAGGAAGGAGGTGACCAATTTTGTGGCAGTTTGAACACCTAAAGGGGACTCCCCAATAATCTAATCTTTACTGAACTTTGGAAAGATCCCAATATAGATCAATTGATTATGGAAAACCCCCTCTGAACTCTTTTTCTATAAGAATCCAGGCCACTCGTTTGTCTTTTGCCCCAATGCACCTAGGATCAACATATATGAAATGCCCAATAACATTTCCAATCTTCTCCATAGATTCTTTGGTCCATAGTTCAAGGGGCAGACCAGGAAGTTTTAACCAAATGTAGTTTTTTTGGGGCGTGCATCGGAGCGGATTAAAACCAATGAACCACCTGTGGAGAGCTAAAAAATTCTTCTCTTTCACCCAGGGTTTCGAAAAAATGATTTCAAGTCTCGAACCCGAAGAAAATAGAAGCTATACCAATTGTTCATAAGGCGAACAATGGTTGGAGAGTAGCCCAGGAGAGGAGACCATTTGGTAGCTATCCATGATCTAATTTGTGAGTCCTCCATTGATGGGAAGAACCATCTCCCCACTAGCGCCCGTTTCTGTAAACTAGTAATTCTGTCCATTAATAGAGGACCATCCAGATTTATGGCCTCAGGGGGGGCAAAAATTTTGACCGGCCGAAGGTGTTTCTGTCGAGGCCGATTGTCCATGCCAACATTCCGAGGAGACATATCAGATTGAGATGTATGGATGATGTCAGCTTCCAGCGAAGCTTTCCAGTCAGACTTCAGTGCCTGTTTGGCAAAGGTCTTTTCAGCTTCCATAGTGGCCCCTACTAACGTTGACTCAACAAATGGATCAGTGTGAAAATCCATGGAGGACAAAAGGCTAGCACCAAGGGACAGATGGTGAATCCAAAAAAGATAGATTGACAAATGAAAGATCTCATGGAAGGGTAAAAAAAGATAGGTTAGGTGGAAAAATAAAATGAGAGCAACGATTAAAGGCAGAGGCAGAAGTACTTTACTAACAAATATTATGGGGATCCATTAGAATGTAGGACAGATGAGAAAAAGGTAGTAAAGTCCATAAGCCAGAAACTTCCAATCAATCAGATTAAGTAGATATTTTAGATTCACCAACCTGGGGTGGTAGACTATGTGACGACGAGCATTAAAGGATGATGAGGAAGAGTGACAGAGCGAATGTAGTCAGGGTCGTAGAGTCTACCGGAAAATTCAAATAAGGAGTAAAAAACGGGCATCAGAAATACCAGAGTTCAAACCCTGAATCAGAAAGAAAAATCGGAACAAACAAGACAACAACAACATATTTTGAATATGCACCACCATGGGCTGAACTTGAAGTGAATATCTAAGTAGGGTTTGGATATGACAATATAGTCCTCAAGATTGGATTTGGATATCCAAGACCCACAGAATGGTATAGACCAAGACATGAGAGACAATGGAAAACATAACGAAAGGTTAGCAGGGAAATAAGAGTAAATAGGAAGCATATGCCATCTTATAAATGATTGCAGATAGTTCTGCAATGCTCCATACTACAAAGTAGTATAATTCCACTACAAACAGCCTTACATAGTCTAAATCCTGTTAACACACTAGAAATGCACATGAAAAATAACTATGAGTTCCATAAAATATAGACTGACCTGTACCGCGAGCATCTCCGAGTGAAGAGCACTATGAACCAAAATGAGACCAGTGGAGGGGTGCAGACAACATAGATGTTAAAAAAGCTATGTTACCGGAAACAAGAAATGGGAAACGAAACGAGGGAAAAAACATAAAACAAAGCATACATCATCCGCATTCTCTAATAATGTGCTCACATAGACCATTCTCGAATATTCATAGTGAGAAACAAAGCTTGTGTTGCTTACATAGGTCATTTGCAAATACCCATGTTTGATCCTTTAATAGTGAAGAAACCTTTGGCATTGAATTCAAGCTTGATTTGACCTTTCCATCTCCACTTGATTTGGACTTAGTAAGAGTGGGATTTTTTTGAAGGCCATATCCCTAGAAATTTCCTGATGAGTACATGATCTGGCACATCATGTGTATATTCTCCCATATTATTTGAGCGGGCCTCCAATTTGGGCTATAATGTAGTATTTGGTAAGCAACTACTAGGATGTAGTTTCCCTAGTTGGATAATAGGATGGTGAAGATTGAATTGAGCTCCATTGGGATTAGGGAATTGAGCCAAAAGTAGAGGGTTGTTTAGAACTACTACTGCCTTCAACTATCTTGCTATAGCAAGAAGTGTTGCTCCCTCCACTGACATTTTGCTTAGAAAAATGGAAGGGTTGAAAACCAAAAATGCTACCAGACAAAACCTAGAAAAAATTACCATCAAACTTTCAAAACTTTATCGTTAATCCATTATAATAGTAATTAATCTTTATAATAATAACAATAATTTATAATGTAACCGTGTGCATTTAAATTTATAGTTTTGTATAAAGAAACAATTTTTAAATATTAAATACAATAAAATTATATAAGAAACTCTACTCTAAATACACTTTAAAAAAAAACCAACACAAAAATTAAGAAAAAATAATTAAAATATTAAAGCGACACACCCCAATAATATAATTTTAACAAACAAAATCCCTAAATAGACAATGTTGTTAAAGAAATTTTAGGCTAAATACAACACACCATGAAACCCCCTTTAAAAACTATCCACAAAACCAACCTAAATACAACACACCATGAAACCCCCTTTAAAAACTATCCACAAAACCAACCTTCATTTTTTTTTAAATTGGACCCATTGTTACAATGAAACCAACATTACAAACAAACCAGAACAACATTTCTCGGAAAACCAACCATTGCCATTTTTTATTCTGCTCAACGTCCAATTGGAATGAGACCAACATTACAAATGAACCAGAACAAACGTTTTTCTAAAAACCTTGTCAAAAAACCATTCGTTTCTGAAGAAACCGATTTCATGTATTGAAAAACGAAAACTACCCGTTTTCTTTGCGGTTTTCTTCGGAAACGAATGCTCCCATACCGTTTCTGGTAACATAGTAAAAAAGTGTAGAAGACGTCCACGGGAGGATGATATATGACGAGTGTGATATCATACGAGCAGAAACCATCGCTCCAGCCCAGATAGTCAGGGTGAAAGAAAGAAACTAAAGCAAGTACAGGGAAATTTATGTAAAAAACTGAAGCGCCAAGCGTCTACCCAGCTGGTAGGAAAATGGAGAGGCACAGAACACGTATTATTCCATAGAAGGACATGTGTCTGGAAAGAGAAAAGGAGTCTGAGGCGGTGACGTATTATTCCATAGAAGGACATGTGTCTGGAAAGAGAAAAGGAGTCTGAGGCGGTGAAAAGTGAGCACGTATCTAGCCCAGGCTAGTCATAGGATCTTGGAAGGTCGCTGTTCATAGAGGATAGGATAAAAAACCGGATTGATACATACCTGAGTTGGCGATCTTGGAAGGTCGCTGTTCATAGACGATAGGATAAAAAACCGGATTGACACATACCTGATTGGCCAACTCACAGTGCTCTCCACTCGGCTCTCCACCCGGGCCTTCGATTCCTACTGTGTAAGTTCATTATAATCCTTCATTGTATCTCACACTACAAAGGATTTAGAACACAGCCTACAGGTGAACATTTCTCTGAACCAAACTAACAGTCAGCTCTCTTTTCCCTGTCTCAGCAATATGTTTTTGCCTAAACTGCAAATATGAACAAATGAATATCACATCCAACAAAACAAACAAGCCGAACTTAAATAATTCTAGTTCAAACCTCAAGTCACCATGAGCAAAAGAAATTATCTGCATTTTGAATGGAGACAAATTGAAGCTGAAAGTAATGAAAGTAATGAAAATAAAAATACCTCGAATGTTGAAATCAAATGTTGAGCTCCAAAGAATAAAATGGCTTCAAGCCACTGTGATCAAATCTGCCTTTTTTGTTTAATGTGGGAACGAAGCTTCTAAGGTCGATGGAGATAGAAATTGAAGGCTATCTTATAACAGATGATAAATCATCCAGGAGGGTTCTCAACCCATTTGTTCTGCACCGTAGTAATTCATTTCCTCGTCTACATGCTCTAAACTGCAGCATTCATCACACCTCTGTGTTCAGCCATGCCATTGTGAGAGTTCTGAATTAGGATTTTATGAGACTTCTGAATTGGTATTTTATGAAAGGTAATGGGGCCCCGTAACGTTCTACTGTATGACTCAACCATTCAATGAGCTGGTTGGTAGAATTTTATAACTGAATTTGCATTCTATGAAGTGTTCCACCAAAATAATCTAGTAGTAATGGAGGAGCTGGTTAATCATTCCCTGGCTTCAATTTCCATTCTTTGGATTCTTTAATTAAGACTGATCGTTTCCAGAAGGGCTGGTAGTCAACCTTCATTTGTCTGTAGCCAATGAAAGTTAATTTCATATACAATGGATGAGAGTTCACTTGACAGAATAGTTGCGGTCTTATTAATAAGTGTCCTCATCGCAAATCTTCTTCAGCGTTGGTATCCTGTTTGTCCTTTCTGGGTCTTTGTCAATTGAATTAATGCAGACTACCTTATTTGGTTGGTTTTTAAAGTGATGTTACATTTTTTTTTTTAACAAACATCAGTCTGATATGTAGAATCAAAATAGAGATTGAATAAAAACCATTAAAAATTCAAATAATATTTTTCAAATTTAATTCAATGCGTAAAATCAATTATAATAAAAAAATAATGTTATGAAATTTCATGAATATAGGATTAGCAAAGAAAATGAGCTTTGATTATTTTAATTTAAAACTTGTAAAATCAATTATAATAAAAAAAATAATGTTATGACCTTTCATGAATATAAAACTTGTAAAATCAATTATAATAAAAAAAATAATGTTATGACCTTTCATGAATATAGGATTAGCAAAGAAAATGAGCTTTGCTATTTATAGGTTTACAATGATATATATCATAAGTTTTGTTTTTAATTAAAGTGTTTATAAAAAAATATTGTTTTGGTTTTTTTTTCTAATTTTATGATTTGATATCAATTTTAATTTAATTTATTTTAATTTAAAATTTGTAAAATAAGCTATAAATAAAAAAATGTTGTTATAATATTTTAATATTACATAAACATATCATAAAGCAAAGAAAATGAAGTTTGGTTATTTACTTGTTTACAATGATATATATTTATATTTTTTGTTTTTAATTAAAATGTTTATAATTTTTTTTTTTGTTTTATGAATGAGTCTAGTTGCAGACTCGAAACGTCGACAGCAAAACATGAACATTGGAAAATCCGAACTCCATTCAGAAATCACACCACAGTAATCTGCAATCCAAAATACTTTGATAATATTTGTTTGAAAAATAATTAAATAAAAAAAATCAAGATATGATAAGTTTTTATAATTAATTATAATTATAATAAATTTTCTAAATGTATATGTTAATGATTGAATGTGTACTTTGTATATTATTACAAGATTTAATTTATAATTTTTTATTTAAAAGGACAAGTTAATTTATAAAAGTATGATTTGATGATTTGATTATAAGTAGTGAAGTGATCAAGTTTGGAGTAAGGCATAAATCCAAATTTAAAACTTCTCAAGTATGTATAAATCAAGCTCACTCTTTATAGCCAATGGGCTCTTCAATTGAATAAATAAGTTAAAAAAAAGATAATCATTAAAAAATAATTTACAAAGTATTAAAATAAAAAGGGAATAAGAAATAATAATTCAAAATGATTTAAATTAAAATGGTGAATAAACTAGCCCCATGGGGGTAGGCGAGTTGGTAATCACAATGCGGTGAAGTTCCTTAGAAAGGCAGGCTCTGTACTGAAGGTCACGAGTTCAAATTCCCCAGACTTACCGTGGAGCTATATAAAGGGGCGGGCGCAACGCCCAGTGGTTATAAAGTAGCAGTCAGAATCGACCCCGTCTAATGCGAGTCGCGAGGCCGCCCTTGTTGCCAATTCCACTGTTAAAAAAAATTTAAAATAATAATAATAATATAATAAAATGGTGAATAAACTTGTGAAATACAGACAGGATAAATTAAATCAAATAGTTGTAAAAATTGAATTAGATGAAGAAAATTATTTTAAATAAATAAATGAATATCAAAAACATTATGAGACAAGTGGAAGAGGCAAGGGAAGGGAGTTAAGAAGATGGATGATGATTTCTAAGATTGGTTGAATTTGTATCCATCTTCACAATTAAAGTGGTTAGGTTGCTTTTAGATTTCGAGGATTTTCCTAAGATGCATGGAGAATAGTGGAAACATATGCTGAGATTTTGTTGTGATTAAAGAAAATGAGGTGTTTGGTGTTATGGAAATGTCTACAATAGTGGATTTTGTACAATAATTATGAAAGTTGCCAATAGTGTGTTCCTTGGGATAGGTTTGGATAGACATTCCAGTTTGGCTAATGTAGGATTTTATAGGAGTATGAAATTTAGAAAACATGAGAAATGATAGAGTGACATCTATCTTTAATACTTATAAATAATGGCTTTGAGGTTTTGTGAGGCTTGAATAAACTTTTGATATTCTTTTGGTCTAATTTCTTAGAAATATGATTGATAACTTTATAAATAAAGGGAGTGAAATTAAGGCATGGGGAAGAGAAATAAAGAGGGGATTCATGGTTTTTGGATGGAGGACAAATGAAAATGCTCCTTTGATTTTGAAGAGAGAATAGCCATTGGCTTTGAAGGCATTACTGAGATGTGATCTTTCTTTGTTTAGGTGTTGGGTATCAAAAATTTGAATGATTCTAGATACAAGAGTTTTACAACAACAATTTTCTGAGCCAAATGGTGGTGGGATTGGGCGTGAAGGTATCTATCTGTATGAGGCGTTTGTGAAAAACTTGGTGGGAAAGGGAACTATCTTGTTGACAGGTGACTAAAACATCCAAGAAAGGGAGTGAATTATCTTGTTGGGTTTCCATGGTAAATTGCATTTGAGGAGATAAGTTATTGAGATTCTCAATAAATGATTTGAAGGAAGATTGGTCATAAGGCCAAATGATGAAGGCATCTATCTGTATGAGGCATCTGTGAAAAACTTGGTGGGAAAGGGAACTATCTTGTTGACAGGTGACTAAAACATCCAAGAAAGGGAGTGAATTATCTTGTTGGGTTTCCATGGTAAATTGCATTTGAGGAGATAAGTTATTGAGATTCTCAATAAATGATTTGAAGGAAGATTGGTCATAAGGCCAAATGATGAAGGTGTCATTGAAAAGTCAAAACCGACATCGACTTAAGAGGGAAACAATTGAGGGCTAATATTTCAAAGCATTCTATCAAAATATTTGACACTACAAGGGATAAAGATGATTGAATGTGTCAATTAGGTTTATCTTAGGTGGTTGGGAGGAATGATTACTATCCTCTCCACTGAGATTCAATTCCTACAGGTAACATGTTGAGTTCATATTGAGTCTAGTATTGTAATGGCTTCAAGCTTTGTTTTTTTATGGCCTTGGGCCTTGAAGAATATCTTACCCTTACTTATGTATTGGAGGGTGAGGTGCTTGGTTACATGGAAAAAAGGATTATCCCAACATAATAAGATATTTTACCTAAATAGTTAATTGTGATTATCTTATAATTACTTAAAAGAGATATGTTATAAGATTCGGTTAAAAGATTCTCTCATCTTCCCCGAAATTTTTAGATGGAGAATTATTCAATTTGCCACCTGCAAGAGTGGTTACTAACCCCTAAGGACTCAACTAGATTTAAACCTATGAATGTAACCTCCCCATTGACAACATTCCCTAGGTTAATTATTTAACTAATTAAACTAACCCTTGAGATTTATAAATCTCATTTATTATAATAATTTCTATTTTCTCCCTAATGGATGTGTCTCTGACACATAATCAAGTGGCAAGTGTTAGACGTGACTTGGATTATAGCCACCTCCCTTCTCTGCATGCCACCAGCTTTTATCATCCTTTATTACTTGCATTTATTGAGATACCACCCTCCTCTCATTATGCCCCACTGAATCTCACTCGTGTAGCCCTACCCCCCTCCCAAAAAAAAAAAAACCTTTGTACGACACTATCTCCAAATTTACAGATATGGTTTCCATTTTTTCTCTAGGCCTCTCCTCCATTTTGTTTCCTCCTCCAACCATGACTTTTGCCCATTATTCTTCTCTGGATCACTCACATGGTTTCCTCCCTCTTGTCTTTCTCTTTCTTTTGTTAGAAATCACAGA
This sequence comes from Pinus taeda, assembly GCA_000404065.3. NCBI lineage: Eukaryota > Viridiplantae > Streptophyta > Pinopsida > Pinales > Pinaceae > Pinus > Pinus taeda. The sequence goes on from APFE031593305.1 coordinate 118,400, forward strand.
GGGGGGTGGTTTCGACTCTATATTTTCTAACTCCACCCTATTTCTTTGATATATCATCACTCTCTTCTTCGACTTTCACTTATTGCGCCCCTATGCTATGCATATCCTCGGCTTTGTATGTTTCTTCCTCCCTTTGGCTAGTATGACCAGACAATGTTGCGTTATTAGAGAGGAGGTGGTGGTCAAGGTAGTGTTAGAGGATAATGTGCTCGATTCCACGCTAAATCCTTGTCCCATCATTATCAAGCTCACACCTACTTGAAGTTCAATCAGAAAGCAACACAGTTGAGGAGGAAGTGCACTAAGAACATCACAGAATTATGAATTCTGAGGTTCTGGATAATGTTGCAGCCTGGATTTTGGACACTGAGAACACTAGGGATCATAAGATCATTACCTATATATTGTTGATCTCTATTGAAATGTCACATTACTTCTTGGGAAGGTTCTCGTATATAGGAGGAAGGCAAAAGGCAACCTCATGAACAAGTTGGAGGAGTTGAAGATGTTGATGATGGATGTGGAGGGTTGTCTTACACGTCTAGAGATGGGTTCACTTCTAGGTTCTACAATGACACCCCACTGCAAGGACATTGACTAGTCCATCAATATTAACACCTCCCTTTCATCTTGATTTACAGGTTTTTCCTTACTTGTTATGTTTACTCTACGAAGAATTTTGGTCTCCATGATGTTCACTCTAAGGGTTGGTTTTCCTAACTATGGGACAACCATTTTTTCCTTTTAGACAAACATGGTTAGTGTTGGACATGTGAACATATGTGACTATCAATAATTTTTTGTTTTTATTCAACTTTTTCCCTCTGCGGAGCAACAAATCTCTCATCTCTCTATATATTGGGTTTTGTTTTCCTCAACTAGTTTTTAGATAATGATTGACCAACAATTATTCGGTCTTTGGTCTAGCTTCCCATGTGATAAGCTAGAGATAGTTAGTAACTCTAATAAGTTGTAAATTCTTGAATTATCAAAATTAATTTACAACATATATATAATTTTTATTTTCATTATATTTTTATATTATTTTAAAGATCTAAGCATAAATTTAATAATTGAACATTTCTATTGAATTATGGATAGTTATAAACTTTATATATATTAATAAGATAGAAATTACATTTTCATCATGTTTCTATACGACTTTAATATTAATTTTTATGATGCTTTAAATATAAATTTCCATGATGAAAAATTTAAAATTTGGTCAATTAACTTCATCCATGTTGGAAATTTTGATAATATTCAAAAAACATAAAAATGGGCTTTGATATGTGTGTGTGTGTATGAATAATGTTTCTTTTTCTGATGAAACCTTCATGTGAATACCTAAGAGATGCTTCCCAATATTTTTGAATGGCATTCCTAGTAAATCCATGGGCCAAATTATTCAGCCTCACCTAAGAGGATTAAAATTGGAAATTTGTCGATACAAAACTGGTTGAATGCCAAGCAACATTAGCGTCAACCGAATGAGTTAATTCCTCAGGATATTTGAAGGAAAAAATCATGAGGAACACAAGGGATGCTTCCCCACATTTATGGATCGCATCCCTGGTAAACTCATTAGAGTAAACTAATGCATCTCATCTAGAGGTATTCGAGCTAGACACATGCTCCATGAAACTAACCAAAAGGCCCAACAACATTAGCAATTATCGATTGATGATGCTTGAACCTTCTCAAGATGAATTGTGTTTGGAGTTTTGAAATGTCCAAAAACTCGCGCACATTTCATCTCCAAAAGGTTTAAGCATCATCAATGTTTTTGGACATTTCAAAAATCCACACACATTTAATCTCTAGAAGGTCAAGGTATCATCATGACTAATTGTGAAAAGATAGACACCAAACTACCGATTGAGTTAACCCCTTTAACTTACATAATACATGTCCATATTTTATAAAATGTATTTCAATGAGACATTTTGAAATTTGACATACTAACCATTTTACCAATAAATCCATATGTTCTTTGTACTGAATGTTTGATACCATTTGCATTTTTATATAACAAAATTGAAGAATTTGTGATGCAATTTTCTAAACATGTTCTAGACACAATAAAATTAAATTCTTATAATAGTATTTGCAAAATTTGATTTTGAAAAACAACCATAATCCTATAATTAAAGGTTTTAACTTTGAATTTGTACTCTTCACATAAGAATCATGAGTGTTGTTTGAATTTGGGCATTGTCATATGAATAGATATCAAACAAGCCTACAAATAAACACCAAATGTTGTGTGTAAAATTTTGAAAGGGAAAATTCATGAAGCAAACATTACAACAAAATTGTGTCATTAACTTCTTTTTCAACTTCCATTTTCTCTTGCATTTACCTTTCTTGTGGGTTTTTGTTTTTGTTTTTGTTTTTTTTTTTGTTTTTATATGAAATTGTTGTTTCATTGAACATTGCTCAACTCAGTGTTATTTCACAAGTCAATGCTAAACTTAGCATTTCTGGCATCGAATTTTGTGTTGGCTATAATGTCAAGTTTAGCATCAAACTTCATGAGTAACTAAATAAAAGTTAAGGACAATTTAAAAAAATATATTTAAGAGTGACTGAGGAATATAAATAATCCATTTGTTTCAATCATCATAGGTGTGAGGGTATTTATATTATTTTACTTTAACCTTTTGTTTCCCTCGCAAAACCCCTGGAACCATCTCTCTCATTATTTCCTCATTCACTCTCCTCTTCTCTTCTCTTCTCCTCACTTCTACTTTGTCCCTTAGGGTTTCATCGTCATGGAGCCTAGGGTTTCAATTTTAGAGAGGAATACCCACGATGAATGTAATGGATTCTCCATACGCTTCTCTTATTTCCTTCCTCTTCCACTTTAGTTTTCCTGTATTTAACTTGCTAATTTTTATTGTTTTTTTGATGTTATAGGTTTATGGTTTCATGCATGGATGTTAAAGTTTCATGTAATGAATTCTCATATTGCTTCTCCTCCCTTCTTCTTCTTTTAGGTTATTGATTTTCTAATGTCATTTGTTATTTTGTTGTTGTGGGATTGGGGTTTATGAAGCAAGTTTTCTTTTTCTTTTTCTTTCATTTAGATCAATGAAAATAAGAGTAGACTCTTCTTACTGACTCATGAAGAGGCTTTAGTTTAGGGAGGAAAGGGAGGAAATGGGCATGGTTTAGAGTTTCTATTCAAAATTCAAGGTTGAAAACTATGGATAGATATGAGAAATGTATGGATTATTCTAAAGGAAATTGGGTGGTAGAAGATACCTTCATTTTTTCTTTGGAGGGATGGTCCATACCCTTGTTAGTGGTAGTGGAACAAATCCCTTCAACTGGGCTAGGGAAAGCTTTTCTTCAATACATGGGATCCAACTCTTTATCAAATTCTTTATCAAAGAAGGATCAAGATTTCCAAACTTTTGCAGATCATGCAAGCTTTAATTAAATTTGTCAATTTCATCCACATAATTTCCTGGAAATACTATGCTATCAGTTGAGGTGGGGTGTATTTCAAATTTTCAAGCATGTGGGAGGTTTGATTCAAGTGTTAGGGCTAGTGATGATAATATTTTCACCCAGGAACAATTTAATGAAATTTAAGGCAATGTTAGTATGGCTTAATTTCTAATGAGTGATCTCTATTTGTGGGAATATTTCAAGAGGGAATCTACATATCATCATCCCAAGCGAGGATTGAATGATAGTTTCACATCCGCCTCTAATCATGTTCATGACCAAGGGTTTGGTGTTGATTTGTTGCAAAAAGAGTTGGAGTTTTTTGGGCACATAATGGGGCTATTGCTAAAAAAACTAGATTTCAGTTAGTTTTTGATATACCATTTGTGGGACTCAAACCTTAACAATTATTTTCTATGTCATTTTCTTTGTTAGGTTTTGGCAGGAAAAATCTAGTTTGGGGGGGAAGGTATCTGCTTTTTCTAATAGGAGTAGTCTTGGGGAAGATGTTATGGTTTCTAGTAAAGGGTCATTAGACTTGAGAGGAACCCTTGTTGATTCCAACAAGATAAATGGAAAGGGATTGGCAGTTAATCGTAAAGTAGTTATAAGTGGGTACAATGTTGTTCTGTTGTAGGTACAAGCACTAGTGTGCACATAGAAATGGGTTCAGGTTCTAGTCATAAGAAACAAAAAAGGTGAATCATCCCAAATATTCTTTGATTAAACTAGTTATGTGTGAATATGCTCAAATGAATAAGGTTGTGGGGATGGTTTCTCAAATGCTTTTGTAGATGTTTTTGGGTTCAAGATGGAGTGAATCAAGAATAAGAGGATGATGAAAAGCCAATTGGGTTGCTATTATTGGTTATGAGCTAAAATACTATACCTTGTATAGAAGGGAAAATGTATTTTTATTTTGATAGGAAGAATATATAGATGTGATTTTGGGTTCTCTATGGAAGTGGGACTTGATAGGACCCCTACTAGCCATGACAGGCATTTCGTCAAACATGTCGTAAACATGAAAGCTACAGGTCTTAATAGAAAAATTGACCATAGGGGTCTCATACTTATCTGAGAATCACTAAAAAGCATTTACGCCTCAACACATTATCTGCAATTTCATCTATTAGGCCATAGATACATTGTTCATTCATTTACAATTAAAAACACGATGAGAACCATACATAAAAACTGTCATAATGCATGTTCACAACTAGCATAATAACAACAGAAATACCAAGGAAACAACAACCATATAATCCACGTATAAACCAATATAATACTCATGAATTAACAAGGAGACATAACCTCATATTAATGATGCAAAGGCCAACCAGGTTTGGGACTTCCACAAACCACCTAACCATACACATGGTTGAGCCAAATCTCTCTTCAGCCAGTCACCCCTGTGACATATTCCAAGCATGAATGTGGGATCTCATGGAACAATCCATTAAGTCATAACCAGGGCTTCTAGAGGCCAAACCACCTCAATCCATAAAACATTTATTCCACCTCACGGTTGGACATCACAAACCATCTCCAGATTGGTCTCTACCCAAGCCTTTCAGGGCTCCAGAGCATTTGTTCCAATCAAGGCTTCCAGGGCTCGTAACTCAACCCACAACTGCCGCTAAGCTCCAGAGTGTTTGTCCAACCAAGGATCTAGAACTAGTAACTCAACCCACCAAGGGCTCCATAGCATTTGTCTAACAAGGCTCCGGGACTAGTAACTCAACCTACGCTGTTACAGGGCTCTAGAGCGTTTATCCAACCAAGGCTCCAAGTACTAGTAACTTAACTCACAACTAAAGGAACATGAGAACTAACCAGAAAACAAAAGGAAATGAACCCACAACACCATGCCTATCCAAGAAATGGCAAGGCTAGGCAAATCCATTGTCAATCCAAGCAATCCTTCATGCCAATGATAGATCATAACTAAGAAACCACATGCATATTTCATGCATGCCAAAACTAGTGAGGAAAACATACGTGCAACTCGGTACGTGCAAGCAAAAGGAATTGTAATTATTGATCCCGATGTCCACTTGTGCTTTCCTACTCTTCCTTTTCCTTCATGCTTCAAGCATCCAAGTATGCTACACTCTCCAAGAGTGTTCCGAGAAAACTCAAGTGTCCAAGAGTATGAGAGAGAGAGAATATAATGAGAGATCCAAAACTGAACTAACAAAAATATACATTGACCAAGCTTGCCCACTGATCCTCATAAGTCGTTTTATCAATGAGGGCTTTATTTTCTTTATTTTTCATTATTTTCCCTTCATTTTCCTCCTCACATGCAACTTGTGACCTTTCACCTTCCTTTTCTCCTAATTTGCATTATTTTCATAAATAAATGTGCCAAAAATTCCATTTTGGCTTTCCAAATCCTTTGCCATTGCCTTCGCCTTATTCCTTAGCCATAATAACGGAAATGAACACCCAGTAGGATTTTTTTCCCACCATTCAACTTGGAATATGTGTCCCATGATTGTGGTCTTATAAATTTTTACATGGATTTTTAACCAGGGTTGTTACAAAACCCTCCCCCTTGGGGGAACACCATCCTCGGTGTTCAATGACACCTATAACCAACAAGACTGCTGAAAACAAAACATATTGCCCATGGAGATTTATAACACATCTCATTGCAGTATTTACAATAACCACTGCTGAAACATGACAATCATACCATTTATTGGAGTTTTCTAACACAGCTCATTATGGTATTTACAATAACAACCACATATACTTAAGCACATTTTCTTCAACCAACAAATAACCATATTGTCTGTGGTGCTTTATAAACCATCTTGATACAGTATTTACAATAATATACACATATACACATTTTCTCAACCAGCAAATAAAGGGATACAATGCCCGTATCAATCAATAAGGGAATCCAAAGGTTCACACCTCCACCCTCAAAAGTAGTACCAGGATTCACCTCCTTCCTAGGAAGTCCAGAATCCATTATCAAAGTCAAAGTTGCATCCAATGTCTGGCACTACAATCCTGCGCCACTTGTCCTCTAAGTGAACAATTATCGACTTATTGTTCTATGCAGACTCCCAATGTGCATTTGGTTCCATCTAGCAATGCTAATGACCAAATCAAATCCATTCCCCAACCTTCCCTTTGTGCTACATAGTCCCTTGGGGGATCCGATCACCCCCTTCTGTGCAGTCACACACCTTCCAAGTTCCGCTAGCGCCCCCATCTCGGGTAGTCCATCCCTTGGCAAGGTTTCCTCGCATCGGAAGGTAAAAAAAACAAGGCATATCCCTGCCTCAAACCATCATATGAGTCATAGAATGCTCATGGAAATCAATGGACACTATTGGGTACTAGTGTCCCACAATGGCCCTACTCCTGAATGCTTTACCAACATACTGCTGCTTGTTCCAATTCCTTTTGTTGTTGCTGCTAATGCTTGCCGCTAGTTTCAAACACCCAACCAGGCATTTCATGTTTTCCTATACCAAGCGCATAATTTCCATTAGATTCAAAATAAATTGAATAACTTCAAATCATACCTCATCAATAAGTTACACTTGCAATTCTTTTTGCTTCCTGTCACAACAAGTCAAACTAGAATCTTTGACCAAATCATTATGTATAAACATATCACATTAGGTTAGCTCAAAACACAACCGTCATAGATCAAAATCATAAATCACATGTAACCATCATAAACTAGAATCATAGATCACATGTAATCATCATAGACCATAATCATAAATCACATGCATAATAAAACTAAAATAAAATACCGATACTTATCCCTCATCGATCCTTACTTTTTCCGTTGCTCTTTCTGTACACACACCAGATCGGTTGCCACACCCAGAAAACACCCAATGCCTTTTTCTTCTTCAATAACGTAAACATACACAATGTACATCACAACACATACACCCACACACAATGTACTACACCACACAATACTTGTAGCTACACCTGGAATACAACACAACACAATACATACTCCTACTTCTGGTGTACACCACAACACAATACATACACCTACACCCGATGTACAACACAATACATATATGTACACAAAGTACAACACAATGAATACACATGTCATGATACCACGACTACACAATGCACATACATAGTACCACATGCCCGCAACACAACATGTATGACATTCACACAATACCACATGTACACCAGTACCATATGTACAACATGTACACAGTACCACCTGCACAACGTGTACACATCACCACATGTACATGACACCATCTGCACAACTTGTACACAATGCCACATGTACACCACACTTGTACAACATGTACACAATACCACATGTACACAACACCACATGCATGACATGTACATGACACCACATGTACATGACGCTACATGCACAACATGTACACAAAACCACCTACACATAGCACCACACATGTACAACATGTACACGACACCACATTCACACAACACCACATGTACAACATGCACACAACACCATATGTACATAGCACTGCATATACAACATGTACATAGCATGATATGTACACAACACTACATATCCAACATGAGAACAACAACATATGCACACAACACTGCATATCCATCATGCACACAGTACAATATGTACATAGCATCACATATCCAACATGTACATAGCACCATCTATACCCAACACTGCATATGCAATATGAACACAACACCATATATACAATAGACACTCAACACCATAGGTACAATCATTGAATAGACAATAGGTACAACATATACACAATAGTAGCACTGCACATTCAAAACCACATTGTCTCTACCAAGCGACCTTGCTTCCAGTGTCTCTTCGCCATCCATGCTTATCGTGGCATGCCACAGACCACACTACTTTCATTTCGTTTATGTATCCCTCAGTTTAGCCTATCCATAACATAGACATAATATAATCACATAATATCAACTCATAACCACATGATACTGACCTCGTAGATTTTTTAAGACTACTCTCCCACTTGATTCCTCATAAACCATGAACCTCTTCATGTCATTCACATGTGTAAGAAATCATTCCTACACAAGAATGATTCCTAACGACCTTGTCAGAAAACGATATGCATACATACATATAAAAATCAACATAAAACAATCATAATCCTGTCAGACAACGACATACATACATACATATATACATGCATATATATAAACATTCGCATAAACATTATCACATCATAATTACCAAATATCATGAGGTAAAGGTTAAGAGAACTCGCTTTATCCATGCACAATATGCACAACATTGAGAACAACAATTCCCAACATATCCAAGGAATCTAAAACCTCAAATCCATTTACTTTACCCTTTATGTCACATTTCTCATGATTGTCCTATCATCGTCCATTTACCTCAATGGACCCAACCAATTCAACTAGTTTTCATATGCTTGCCTTCAGCTGCCCTTATACATGCACTGAGCTTCATCTAGGCCTTACATCACCTATTGGCTACCACACAACTCTCCATGAAATCCATTGACTTTCCTCTTTCCCAAACCAATTTCCAAGACTCAAAACATAAAAGGAAAGACAAGAAACAAACAAGAATAAAACCATGAAAATCAATAACATTATGACACTGCAAACAAAGTGGCAAGGCCTTGCACTAGGGAAAAAAAAAAAAACAAAAACAAAAAAAACCGCAAATTAAGTTCAACAAATCACAAAAGACCAAAAGCACAAGATTGGCAACAGACACCATGACTCCATCCCAATAGGTTTCCAATGCTTCCAAGTGAAAGCTCAACCCAAGCCTTCTTTAATATTTCATGGCAATCTCTTTTGCCATGCAATCCACTGCATCATATTGCCATAAACACGTAAGTGTCAGTGCATAAGTGAACATAACATTACATCAATTAACTTACCTTGTTGCGCCAAGCATGTTTCCTTGCAACTGCTCACACATGTCGACCACATGTTCCAAGTATTAAGGCAACATATCTACTAATTTGAAATCAACCTTTACCAAGACTGACAATCATGTCATAATCCATAGTCAACTCATATTCATTAGACATAATGCTACAACTATCACCTACTTATACTCAAGTACATATCAACCGTCTCAACACATATGTGTTAGCGTGATCATCTTAAAACAAGATCATTTGAAGACATACTCGTATTATGAAATTCATCAAGCATTCAACCAACTTGCAAACATACCATGCTAAATAAATCAACTAGACGACATAAGTAAACATTCAAACACCAAATAGACGACATAAGCCAACTCATATCTTAATGTATCTCAAGGGAGGTTATCTTGTCTACCCAATCAATCCACATTAGCATGGTATAAATTCATGACATATCAACTCAAACATAAATAAGGTCATGATATCCATAATAGTCACTAGCTAACATGTTCACATCATAAACTCAAAAACAAGTATCATTCATACATAATAATCACATCTGCACAATCATTCTAGATTAGTATGACATAATATCACAACATATTAACTCATACCTGAATGTCATAACCCTAACCATTTGCATAGACCAATCCAAATTAATATGATACATATAACATCAAGATCTTAGTTGCAATAAACCTAATCATCAAGTTAGCTAACATATAATAACAAAAAGTTAACATATAACATACTCATCAACAACATATAACATAATCATCAAATTAACTATCATATAACAATCAACAAGTTAACATATGACATAATCATCAAGTTAACTAACAGAAAATAACAACAACAATGCATATAACAACAAGTTACTATCATTCATGACTATATTACCACAGTGATTCACTAACATCTACCATGCATGCAACCACAACAACAATAAAATGACAAACATGTATATAACCCTAATGCATCTAACAATCCATTAACTAACACACCTACATGCCAAACATACAATACTTGTATGATGACATGATTTTATCTTGGGGTCCAATTTTGCAACTTTAATTTGATGGTCTACATCTCCTACTTTATCTCAACCTACTCATTAGCATCATAACATACCAATAAAATCAATATGACTTAATTGCATACAATGACCTCACAATGCATGTCTGGCCTACCATACATGCATAACCATAACCATCACAATGCATGCATAACAACATATAGACACTGACATGCATTCGTGACTAACACATCCCAACAACAACATCATCAACTTCCACATGGCGACATCATTACAACCATGATCAACTCAGTGAAAATGCAACAAGCACATGGACTACAAGCATAAGGAACACATATGCAACCAAATGCATGACCAACACACCGCCCATCTAGTTCGATTGATGAACAATGCTCTGATACTACTTTGTGGTATCAGATGACACCCAAATAGAACATAAACTAGACACCTCCCAAGGAGAATTGAACCATGCTCTGATACCACTTTGTGGTATGTATCAGATATCACAGAAGGAGAACGAAAACCAGAAACCACCCAGAGAGAACGAAACTCGCTTTGATACCACTCTGTAACACCCTCCTCCCACATCTACCCAAGTTACCGGCCAACCAGGGTAAACATGTGATGATAAGTTCCTATGATATGATTTGACTCCCTATGTTTTAGTTAAGGAAATGGAATTGATGGAACACATCACACAAACCTTCCACATCAGCCACAAAACTCCCAGGATCCATCCCAACCACTCAGGTAACCATCCCCTGAGACCAACTAAAGTTTTAGTGCATCAAACCCCTAGATGCTCCCTTGATATTGACAAGGGTGCATCTGGGAGGCTCTAGAAGCTCCCACAACAAGGGCAAGGGAGATTCCAGGGGATTTTTCCCCTAGTGTTGGGCCTGCGACTCCGAGATTTTTGCCACTTTTTCAGGCCCAGAGCCTAGGTTAATGCCCAGAACTCAATGACACCTTCAGAAATGAAACTTCATAGCGGAACAAAGATACATTTGCAAAATCATCAACAAGAACTAGACTAGACCCCTACTAGCCATGATAGGAATTTCGTCAAATATGTCAAAAACATGAAAGCTATCGGTCTTAATAGCAGAACTAAGCATAGGGGTCTCATACTTATCTGAGAATGGCTAAGAAGCATTGATGCATCAACACATTAGTTGCAATTTCTCAATTAGGCCATAGATACATTGTTCAGTCATTTACAAGTAAAAAACTGATGAGAGCCATACATAGCCACTGTCATAATGCATGTTCATAACCAACATAATAACAAAAAAAATACCAAGGAAACAACATCCATATAATCCATGTATAAACCTGTATAATATTCATGAATTAACAAGGAGACATAACTTCATATTAATGATGCAAAGGCCAACTAGGTTTGGGACTTCCACGAATCACTCGACCATAGACATGGCTGAGCCAAATCTCTCTTCAACCAGTCACCCCCATGTCATATTCCAAGCATGAATGTGGGATCTCATGGAACAATCCATCAAAACCAAACCAGGGCTTCCAAAGGCCAAACCACCTCAATCCATCAAACAGTGATTCCACCTCACGATGGACATCACAAACCATCACCAGATTGGTCTCTACCCAAGCCTTCCAGGGCTCCAGAGCGTTATTTACAACCAAGGCTTCCAGGACTAGTAACTCAACCCACAATTGTCGTCGAGCTCCAGAGCGTTTGTCCAACCAACGCTCTAGGTTTAGTAACTCAACCCACTAAGGGCTCTAGAGCGTTTGTCCAACCAAGGCTCCATGACTAGTAAATCAACACAAGATGTTATAGGGCTCCAAAGCGTTTGTCCAACCAAGGCTCCAGGAAATAGTAACTCAACCCACAACGAAAGGAACATGAGAACCAACCAGAAAACAAAAGGAAATGAGCCCACAACACCATGGCTATCCAAGAAATGGTCAGGTTAGGAAAATCCATTGTCAATCTAGGCAATCCTCCATGCCAATGACAGATCATAACCAAGAAACCACATGCATATGCCATGCATGCCAAAACTAGTGAGGAAAACATACATGCAACTCAATACTTGCAAGAAAAACCCGTTGTAGTTGCTGATCCTGATGTCCTCTTGTGCTTTCCTCCTCTTCCTTCGCCTTCGTGCTCCAAGCATCCAAGTATTCCACACTCTCCAAGAGTGCTCCAAGAAAACTCTAAGTCTCCAAGTGTATGAGAGAGAGAGAATAGAATGAGAGCTCCAAAACTGAACTGACAAAAAACTACACTAACCAAGCCTATCCACTAATCCTCAAAAGACTTTTTATCAATGATGTCTCTATTTTCTTCATTTTCCTCCTCACATGAAACCTGTGACATTTTCCTAATTTCCATTATTTTGATAAATAAATGTGCCAAAAATGTCATTTTTCCTTTCCAAAGCCTTTTCCATTGCCTTTGCCTTCTTCCTTAGCCATAATAACTGAATTGAACACCCACTAGGATGTTTTTCCCACCATTCAGCTTGGAATATGTGTTCCATGACCATGGTCTTGACATATTTTTACATGGATTTTTAACCAGGTTTGCTACATCTGACACTTAGGTGGTTTGGTGTCCCTAAGAAGATTTAGTAAGTTTCCGGTAGTAGACCCCACTTCCATAACTAGAACTTGGATGTTGGGTCACGTCATAGTAACTTTCAGCTCATGTTTACCTGGAGAGATTGTAAAAGCGGGTAAATGTGGGATGGGGTGATTACAAGTAAACTTCCAATGTAGCCAACTAATGTGCTTTCCCCTAGTCATGGTTCAAAGTCTTTGTTTATTGGATATTTCCCAAAGAGATTCCTCCATCATGTAATGACAACAGTGCCACGGTGAGGTTGAAAAAAGAAACTATTGTTGAGAATCCATGGATGATTGTATGGTTGACTTTTTTTGTTTACCAACATATACCATACTCCCCTCTTGTTGTGAATTCCCTTTTTTTATTCTAGGAAAAAATCTTCTTCTTTAGACTCTACTGCAAATGAGAAATCAACTTCTTAAAAGTTTAATGCAAAGTGGTAATCTTTAAGATCATGTTTATTCATCCTATCTTAACATCCTTGTTGTGGTTTTGTACAAGGGAGTTGTGGGCATTAAGAATCCAATGTAACATCTTCTCCATATTCGTGTCATTTGGTGAAGGTTCATCAAATTCATCCTTAAAGGCATCATCATATTACTCTCAAATTAAATAAATGAGATACCAAAATTTTCCTCCCATGGAGCATGTGGTGAATGGCGTTATTCTTGATTTCAGACATTAGGTTTATCACTTTCAACTTTAGGAACATAATCTGGTGTAGAGCTTTTTTCACATCCTTCATCAAATTTCTCTTCTAAATCTTTTTCTTGGTGTTCTTGGAACAATACTGGAAAGTTTAGGAGACCAACCCCATTTTCATGAATATATTTTTTCAATGACTTCAGCTTGTTGCATTCTCTTTTAGACTTCACTTTCCCTCTTGCTTCAATAAAAGACTTAGATTCACAAGAAAAACATTTCTATAACAACTAAAAATGATGAAATCATTTAGAAACATTTATTGGGGAGTATCATCAAGGAATTTCACATATATGAAAGTACAAAATTTACTATAGCTTTATCATTCATCTAGATTTCAATCAACTTCAATAAAAGAGAATGTGGATCTTTCCTTGAGAAATATTTCTTGACAAATAAATTATATAGTACATCCCAACTAGTGTTGATTCCAAGCAGCAATGAAGTAAGTCATTCATAGGAATTTCCTTGCAGAGGTTTGGGTGAAAAATTGACAGAGTATATCAACTTCAACCACATTATAAATATCCAAGGCACTATTAAACTTAACCAAATGCTTTTTTGCATCTTTTGAAGTATCTCTGAAGAAAATGGGAACTTCTCCATGAAAATATTTCACAAGGTATGAATTTCTCCTTGCAAATTGAGAGAACTCCTATACAACCATTTCTTTTTTTTCAAAATCTTCTCCCTTTACCATAACTTGAAAATTTTTTGTAGGGCTTTGTGGAGAAGAAAAAATATTATTGCAACATGAAAAAAATTCTTCAATGGCATTTTCATATAGATCTTCTTGAAATTATGGAACCTTTTTAGTGAAGTTGTTAAGACATGATTCTTCTAAATCCAGAGTTTCAATAATCAAGTCACCAACAATTTCATCATATAAAATCTTAGATGACTTCTATTTCTCAAGGCATTTCCATAATTTACTTGTGCCTGAAGCTTGATTAACATAACCTTGAGGGCCATTTGATGATGGTCGAACAAGGCTTCTAAGAACCCAATTTATCTTGAAAAAATTGGCTGGAAATATACCAAATCTTTCCAAGACTATAAACCATACAACTTTTAGTTTCTCAGTGATATTTGATCCTTAAAAGAAAGTATTTAATTTCTTGAAAATGAAACTCTCCCCAATATTGTTGTTGAAAATGTTGATATTTTATTTTATAAAGGAAAAAGCCAACCTTGGGAGAAAATATTGTGGGGAACACAAAAGACTCTCCTTGTTTTTATAGAGGTGGTACTCCTCTCTTGATAGTTGGAAGATTCTTCTATTCATCCTAAAATGAATATAGTGAGTGAGTGCTAAAGAGAAAACCCCAACAAATCTTTTAATAAATATCTCATATTTCATATTTACTTGTAAAGTACATTCTCTCATTCGTGGAAGGAAAAGGGCATAAATATGACTATAAAATATTTTATCCATTGGGTTTTCATGTGAAAAATAAAAAGAGTCTTCTTGTGGAAATTGAATTACCAATGATATTCACATCATGAGACTTTTAAAAAGTAAAACAAAGGTTGTGAAAATATTGACTTCCAACATAGCAACAAGTAAAACACACGACATCATTGAGAAAGATGAAAACAAAAAGACCATATCTATGAAGAATGTAACATGATATTTCCATTTAAACTCATAGGGATGAATGGAGTTAGACATTTGAAATCTTAGGCTTAAAAATTAAAGTCAAGAGATCAAACTAGCTATGAACTCCTCAGAGTTCTCATGGAACCTCAAGTACAAATATTTTAAAAGATTTCATAATGTTTAGAAAATTAAAATTCACTTATCCAAAATGGATTGGGCTCCCATGGACCATGTAAATGAAAAGGCCTTGAAGAGAAAAGAGGAAAGCAATAAAAAAATTGGTTCTTGTCATTTGAAATGAAAGGTCAGATGTTTTCTAATTGAGAGGAATATATCAAAACACTCAAATAGGAGGTTACTTTACTTAATATGTTGTAAGGGGTTTCTCTCTTCCCTTTTGAATGTTCTTAACATATTTTAATGGCTAGGATTTTTACCCCTTTTTTCTAACTAAATTAAGTCTCTTTGATAAATATAAACTTTAATATATGTTCCCAAAAGAAGAACCCACTTTAAACATTTGAAAATCCTTCATATAAAACATTTTTTGAAGTAATTTGTTGCCTAGTTTGATATGGTCATGATTGTAATATAGGATTTTGGAAATTATAGATGCCATTTTAGCCATGGAACCAATCTCCAAGTTATTCTTTACATCTCTAGCTTTCAAAGGAGCTCTTATTTTCCCAATTTTGACATTAGGAACTCAAGTTATGACCTCCAGAAGTCAGTGACTCTACAACTATTGATCTGCTCGACATGAATCTTGGCCTCTCATTTATTAATATGCCATATTTATCCCAATTGAATTGAGGGAGGGAATTTATAACAATCTATAAGGAAATAATGTCTCCATATTCATCATGCCAAGTCACTACCCAATTATCTATGTCTAACCAATACCTCTTAATTTCACCTAGAGATATTACTATGTGTCATTGGGAAATGTGTCAAATAAAAAGGGGGAAATACTTAGGATAATCACTGAGGCAAAATTCTAAAAATGGATAATGAAAATAATAATTATAACTAGAAAATATATGGAAAAAAGAAGATAAAATGGACAATTAAGGAATATAAAATGAAAAGGATGTGGATAAGTTAACTCCATGGGTTCTTGGACCAAATTGGCAATATATTAGGCATATGACCTCCATTTTTTTATTTTGTAAAGTGCATGACGCTGATACACAAGGCTATCTAATGAGAAGATGATTACAACAAATTTCCTTCTTTTTAGTATCCTTTTAAAAGGAGAAACCATCCCCATTAACCTAGTGTGAGGAAGCACTGCAACAATGAAAGTGAACCTGGATTATTAAGGACTTGCTAGGCCTCCGTGATTAATAAGTGAAGATCATCTTACACTTTCAATATTTCAAAATTTGGTCTCCATATAGAGGAACATGGATTAAAGCACAGACCAAAACCACTCTTGTTGATGTGTGACATGAAGACACATCAAAAACAGGTTTAGCTTGCTTTCAAATACATATTTTATTAGCACATATTCAAGCAAAGAAATTCTATTTCAAATGTATTATCTGAAGGAGTCCACTTGAATCCAGGTCGTTGGAAGCTTCAGGAGAAGGATAGTGTCATTCAATTTGAATCTCATTAGTTACATTTTAAATTCTATTTATCTTCCTATTTGAAGCTTTATTGGAATTATAATATGCCTAGGCTATATAAGATATGTTATTGTAATGTACTAATGAATATCATGTAATAATATTCATGGCCATCGGTGAAAAGTTTTGGGGAGATCATTCTTAATCTCAAGGGAAACATGAAAAATACCTTTGAATGTAGACTAGGTAAAGTTACAAACAATAAAGTAGAGATATTTGCTATTTTCTAAGGTTTGAGGATCATTTCCCTTGGGTGTATATTAGTTGGCGATAAATTATACGATTTAGGCACTCCTTGCAACATCATTGGTTAAAACTCTTCATTATCCCTATGTGCCATGCTAGGGGTTGTATTGGTGTGCCTGGAGGTTATAGCCATAGTGGTTAGAATCAACCTTATGTCATTTGAGTATGAGCCTGACCTTGTTGTTGATTTTGCCAGTTCACAAAAAAAGGAAGTTTGAGGGCCATTGAAAATAAGCACTTTAAAAACCTAATTTTCATAAGGGATTCAACTCTAATCATCAAACTAATGCAAAATTCCTTCCCTCTAAGCAATGAAACTCTAGTAAGAATAATTATGTAAATCAAGTGAGAATTTCCAAGTTCAAGAGTGTTGAATTATATCATGTACTTAAGATGCCCAATCATCAAGTCAATAAGGCAACTCTACTTGAATGTGGCAAATCAAGTTTAAAAGTGGGGGAGGTATATTACCCTATTCCTTAAGTTTCATATCATTAAACTTTATGGTGAGAACTTACATGTTAAGAACTTGGAATGATAATTTTATGGGGGTGGTCATATATCAGAGTTGGCAACCAAGGTGTATTCACTATGCACCCCACTTACACATGCAAACATTAATCAATGTTTGATATCATCAACCACTTAGGATCATGATTTTCCCTATAGGTGGGATAATGGTTCTGAAGAATAAAGAAATGTGGTTCACTATGGGATAGTGGCTCGTGTTTCTATTGCATTGGAATTTGAAATGGGTTTAACTTCGTATTTTCACCATCATGGAATGCATTTTGAAGGAAATAGTGAAATGTTGAAAAACACATACACAATTAGTTTTTTTAATATAATAAAATTATGATTTTTTTCCACATGAAAAAAAAAGAAAAAGAAAAATAAGGTCCAAGGTTCCATGCACGGATAATAGGGTTTCATACAGGAACCTCCATGAGGAAGTTAATGGCTTTTCTATTCCCTTCCCCTCTCCTCCTTCCTTATTCTTCTACTTTACTTTTCCTTTATTGGATTGATACAATTTATTATTGTCTTGTTGTTGTATGTTTATTGGAAAAAGAATTAAAAAATGGCATCTTATGGGGGTTTGCTTAAGGTGCATATCTAGTTCTTGCATGTTGCCTAAGAAATTCCCTTGCGTTATGATAAGGAGATACAAGTTCAAATCTTGACACCTCCCTATATCTCATTGCTTTTCTCTTAGCATCAAATGTTGATATTTATTCACTGGTTTGCCATAGGTTAGTCTAGTTTAAATTCATATATACGCTTTTAATGGTATATTAATATAGGGATGTAGCTCGAGTGGAGTTATTTCATTTTGGAAGTCATGCAAGTTCAAATCCTAGCATTCCCTTACCATTTTTCGTTTTTGTTTTCATAAATTTTAATTTTCACAAGGTTAATGTACTTTTAGTCCAAATTTTCTCATTTAATGGAATTTTTTTGTGGAACTATAGCTCTTGTAGGGCTTCTACCTTTTGGCATGGATTCAAATCCTAGCACTCCCTTACTGTTTTTAGTTTATGTTTTTCATTTTTTACTATTTTTTCCCATAAATTTTAATTTACAAATAATTGGCTCTAAAATTAGCACTAGATCTAATGCTAAACCTCACATTAAATCCAATGTTAATCCAAACACTAAATCTAACTCTAAACCATGCATTAAATCTGATGCAAAATACATAAGTGGTTTAACTTCTATGTTAAAAATATGCTCCAACTTGAAAGAATGGACTACAATTTGATATTAAATTTGACATTGATGACTAATTTTGTTGTAGTGAAAAAAGTGGATTACTTATTCTCTCATCTCAATAATCATCAGACAATGATGACCTATGTATTTTTTATAGACAAGAATATTGCATGTTAATTGCTCACTTATTTGCAGTTCATTAAGCCACAACTCAACTAACTATTCCTAAAATAGATAAATGTCCCAAGGTAAGCTTCAACTTGGGATCCAACAATGCATGGTAAGATCAAGACAATTTCACTAAAATAACTCAATCATTTTTTGGACAATTATGGGTATATTTTGTATTATAAAAACGTGCAATCGAACCAAACATAGTATAATACAAAAAGTTTAAAGTTTGACCACAACTGAATATCAAAAAGAAATATTTTAATATTCAAAATATCCTAGCAGTACGTACACTCTTAACCCAATTTGTAGAGTCCTAGCAAGTACATTGATGTACAAATTGAGACAACAACAAAGTTACACCTCAAAACATTTCACATATAAAGAAAATAGACTAAAAAGGTTATCCGATAAGGTCATCACCATTTGGTACCACCTAGGTCATCATAGTTATATCTACTATGTGTTTTTCCATGTTAAGTTGATCAATATGGATGTTTTCATGTTTTGGATCCTTAAAAGATGTTTTGGTTGTGTGTTGAGCGTCCAAGTCCATGTCATTGATAAGAGAGAATCATGTTAACAAGGAGTCCCCTATTGACACAAAGGTTAAAAGGGTGAGAGACAAAACTATCACTTATGAGAGTTCAAGATGAATCATCATGGATTTCAAATAACCCAATAGAGACTATAGCTTTGGTATTTTCAACATGTGACCAACACAAAGGTGGATGCCACCATATCTGATTGCTTGAGCTCCAACATTATTTTGTAGTTTCCAGCTTAATCATCTCTAACATGATTCTCTACCTACAATTTCCAATCGCATTCCTCTTGCCACAAACTTGTCAAATTCATAACACTACATTAAGCCTTAACGGCCTATCTCTAACCACTCTAAATTCCTTGATGGACTTCTCTGCTTTCACTTATTAAGTTACTAAGTTTAGGGAAGCTATCTAAAATGAAAAGAGGTCTATAATGCTGAATAGAGATGATGGGTGGAAAATTAGTGGTTGTTGGATCCCATTTCTTTTCCCTAGGTTTGTGCCCCGCCTCCTCTCCTTTCTTTCTTAGTGTTGTTTTCTCTTTCTTTAGGTTGATTCCTGAGTGTTTTATTTTCTTTATTTCCTTTGTTCATTGTTCCAGGCTTGATTTCTTGTTTTTCCCTTTTTTTTTATTATAATTATTATTGTTAATAAGTAATAAGTCTAAGTCAAGGTAATAATATTATCTTTTATTTATTTATTTTGGATATTAACATAAAGTCTAAGTAATAAGATTAGGTCAAAAGTATAATAATATAATTTTTTTATTTTTATTTTTAAATTAGTACTAATATATCAAATTATTATTATTAAGTCAAGAAATAATACTAAATCAATTTTTATATTATATTAAGATATTAAGAACATATTATTAGTTATATATATTTTAAGGATTAGATTTAGAAACTTCTTTTAATCTATTTTTTGGCAATTATTATTTTATTTCAAAGTATTAGTCAAAGATAATAATTTCAATTTAAGAGTGGAAGGTTGACTAGAATCAAGCAAACACATCCCATGCATACCTCACTCAAAGTTCCTGTTCTATAGTGAGGGACCCTGCTCGGTTAATTATTGTTGATGAAGAATAGTGACAATGCACAGTGATCTATTTTTTTTTGTTATATAGTTATAGACTTATTACAATTATGTTTACAGTTATTTAGAGAATAGGAAGTATAAAGACTCTCAGGTTTATATAGCATGGCTGGACAGACTTATGTTTTCTTGCTTATGGATGGCATATTTTGCAGCTAGATGGCCAACAAACCTGGTTTCCCACTAGGCAGGTTGAGGCCACCTAACTCATGGATATATGGATGTAACCTTCCTTATTTCTGAAAATTAATAGAAAGGTACCCCCAAGCTTACAAAAAAAATC